>NQII01000929.1:357600-372862 GCA_002778355.1 Clitarchus hookeri | reverse complement strand
CCTCCCGCCCAACCTGCCCCCCGTGCAGCCACCCACCACCACCCGCCCCTCTCGCTGTCACCACTTACAGCTGTATACATACAGTCGCAGACGACTTAGTTTAGGGTGGGTTCACACCTGAAAAAATGTATATACGTTGTTAGCTTAATAATTACGACCTCTACGGGCGGACCGAATCTGATTTTCAGTCAACTGGTTCACAACAGAACGTAGCTGGTCGTGAGGTTTCTTCGGGTTTTTCCATAAGCGTCAAAAGAAATGGCTATATTTTATAACTGCAGTGAAACTTATGTGGCAGTGGTCAATCATAGCATGACAGTATATTTTTTGCGGTAAATTGTTATTTAAAGTTACGGCCAAGAACAGAAAACATCAAAAGAGCAAACGTTTCATAATTTTTAAGGTTGTACTTGTGAATTTAATACACAATAAGAACAACTTCCGCTAGAAAATCTCAACATTGAAGAATGATGCGACGAGATTCTCATTGTGTTTTGTGAGCTTATGTGGTTATTTAATTAGCAAACTATGAAGAGGGGTCTCTTATCGCGAGTATTCATTGGCTGGAATTGTGAATCGTAAATACAGAAGACGTGGTTCCGTGTGTGCAATAGGCGGTTACTGCACCATACTTACTTCATTTTTTTTTCTATTGTAAATCTACCCTTACCAAGCGTCCAGTAACCATACACAGAGGTGCAGATTCTGTATTGTCAGCATCGTCACTAAAGATGGGGCTTTCTGTCGCCTCAAGCATCCAGTTCTCAGTTGCGTCATACCATACCAAGCGAAAATTTGAGGCGTAATATTTTTGACCCATGAACATCGTTGGTTCAAGTACCTACTCTATACTTTTGAGACCCACTGCATCATAGCTAAACTCTAAAAGTTCTGTGATGTGAATGGAGTATACTCGGACGTTTACAGCTACATATTCCATATTTTGGTAGTATAACTTTAAATTAGGTAAATACAGTGACGCAAAGAAATAATTGCTATATGTGAATCTAATCTTTAACCCTACAAATATTTAAACAAGACATGGCGTAAATAAAACCAAAATTAGTATTCCAAGAATTTATGTTTGCCAGTACGTTCTACTGACTTTGAAAATCAAAATCAGGCTATACCTAGACGAATTTGCCCCTCCTTCGTTCCATACGCAACGGTGTTCGTATTATTCTAAACCACAGATACCTACGTGCGCCGTTCTCAGAAGTAATGTTAGTTTAACACGTGACTTCTCTCCATCCCTTTCAAAATTTATTATTAACATAACAGCGTAAAGAGGATTGACAAGCCAGATAAAGAAGATAATTTAAACCAAGGCGTTTACGACTGGTAATATTATGCAGCACTTCAAAATATCTACAGCAGAACATTATTTTTTTTTTCATTATTAAATGAGTAACTATCACATTTATAAATTGAGGAATATTAAAATTTTTAGAAGCGTTAACTACTAGTCACCGTTTTTTTAAATTAACTCAATCGTCGTCAAATACGAAATTTTGAAAGCAATCCTCCGAAAATATTCCCAGCCCGTAACTGCATGTATTTTAAATAACACACTGACCAAAATATGCTCAGTTAAGTTCGCAGTGGCATAGGAAAAGTATAGCCATGGCTTAACGTGGTAGTAAAAGTGTAAAATTTAAATTTTTGGGCAATGAATTTACTTTATTAAATGTTTCCTTGCCTCATGAGCATGAAAGAGAGGTTTAGCTTATTAGTAAAATGTTATGTTCTACAAATTTTGCAATTACATTTTATCGATGCTTGAATAAATTAATAATTCCAGTGCAGTGCTAATTTTAATTATAATGGAAAGCTTCTTAATATAAGAAAAGTAGATCCTTAGGAGGCCTTTTGAAAATTGTTAAGTGAGCACGGACGACATACAAATGTATTTTAATTGCAATGTCCTAGTGACGTTTACGAAACCTGCAGCGGTTCCCGAAGTGTACAGGAGGCAGGCGGTGGCCGCGTTTTTAGCGTACGGGCATCTCATCAAGGTGATCAAGGTTCGATCCCCGGCGGTGACATTCCCGGTGTTGGCATAAGGGAAACGTGTGGAGGACTTGCCAGGTTTTCTCAGCGTGCTTCCGTTTCTCGTGGTCTTGAATTCTTTCGATACTAGATCTTACTTCGTCTTGTGGGCTAAGCCACCTCCGAACCTCACAATTGAAACAAATGCACTCAGAAACTGTTATATACACACACTTGTAGGTTGTATTTATCCGTGTTGCTCTTTAACATTTTTATATATAAATTTATAATAAAATGCGTGCGTAATTTCACACCTTAATCTCACTCGAAAGCTCTTATGTATTATGCAGTACAGTTCAGAGTACATCTTTTTAATCTACGGTTTGCTATTTATCATTTAAAACGCTAATCTTTATATCAAATAAAGGAAGTTTATTACTACTGAAAACATTCTTGGACTTATTCCTGGAAATATGTTTTTATTTTAAGTTGAGGACAAATATTAAAATATTGGGTCTTCTTTTAACAATATATGGCATGACAAGCATCACAATGTGTACTTTACAACTTTCCTTCGTGGATATGTGCCTTGTGAGAGCGTAACAGCAATGTTGGGTAAGTTACATTTCAAAAATAAATTTAGTTAGGTTAATTTAAAAAGTAAAGTAACTTCAAATACTTCTCGTTACTTTCAGATAAAATTTAACTGCGCGTTAATTTGAAAGTAACTTAACAGAACTCCGTTACTCAGTAGATGACTGTGTGTGTAGGTCTCCTTTATCTCAGAACACAGTTGAAAATAAAAAGTGGTAAACACAATATTTGTTAACGTAGGCTGTAAATAACATTATTATAAGAATAAAACTTGGTATACCAGCAAGAAACATGGAAATTTTATAACTAGAAAATAACTGAATTGGCACAAATACAATTATTTTCTTAAATATGACTCTTCCCTGACAATTCACGCAGTCGGTGACATACTAAGGCACATGTTTTTTTCAACACTAGAGGAATTAATTTCAGTACTTTTGATATTTTAGGTGTAACATTTTATCATAACTTATTCTCTATTATCATAATTTTAACACTCCACTACACAGAACTTCTGCAGCTCTGTTTCCTAACTAATATTATAAATGCGAAAGTGTGTTTGTTTTGTTTGTCCTTCTTTCACGTCACAACGGAGCAACGAATCGACGTTATTTTTTGCACAGAGATAGTTGGAGAGCCAGGAAGTGACATAGGCTACTTTTCATCCCGAGAAAATATCTCATTCTCTCGGGGAAATTCTTATTGGAAAATGAAAAAGTACACAAACGGAATAACAACGCAACGTCGCAACCGAGCAACAGATCGACGTAATTTCTTGCACAGAAAAAGTTGAAGGGTTGAAAGATTATATTGGATACTTTTTATCGCGAGAAAATATCTCAAAAAATGTACAAACGATAATACTGAATCAAGTCGGAAAAAAGTTTGCCACCAGCGCGCTCTCTTGCATTACGCTGTCTAAACCGTTAAAGATGGAACAATATCACGTATTAAATAATTGTGTAGAATAAAACGACCTAAAAAAACTCTGCAATAGTATATATCTATCTATAACAGAGAAATACTAATAAGGGTTTTTACCATTTAATTCACCGAGACGTTGAGTTTTATAATAGGTATAGAGTATAGAAGATTAACACTAAGTAAAATTCAACTTTATTAAAAAAGAAACCTAAACCATAATTCTGCAGTTCACGCGAGTGGAACCACGGGCACAGCTGGTATACTATATGTTAAAGTATTTTACTGAACAAACTGTTTGTTTAACAGTAGAGCCGTTGAGTAGTAATAGTGTCACTAGTATCATGATAGTAATAAATGTATTAAGGATTATAACACAGAAAATTTAACTCTCCGTTTTAGTAATACACTTAACAAAACGGAAACATATAATTAGACGAGTTTCTTTTGAGTGGATATATCTATCACTTGAAACATTTACTCTCAACAAAAAATAGGAAATATTTACAACCAGACAAAATTGAAGTGGTATTATTCATACAGGCTTGTTTCCTATACAACAGTTTAAATAGTCACAAGAAAGATTGTATTCCCAAACTAAAATTACTTTTCAAAAATTAATTATAACATTCTTGTTGTTTTTTTTTTTTTTTTTTTTTTTTTTCCGAAACGCCAAAACACAAAACTATATATAATAAGCATTTCATACTGTCGTTGACATTAATATACCACGTTTTTTATTTCAATGAACTTCACACACGTATAGGTATGTACATGTACTTTACTATACTAATTTCGTAGTCAATATGAACTAAAATCACTTAGTGAAGTGCTGTTTTGACAGTCGTTTTCATGTAAAATGTTTATCAAATTGATTTATGGTAGGCTATTTGTAAAGTAAATAACACTGAAGCGGTAGTTTAATTTTCAGATATCAAACATAATAGTGTGGTAGAGATAAGTAGTTTTTTACACATGTTTACATTAAAATAGTGTCAGTGCTCACATTGCATAAGAAATAACATTACGTACATTTATTAAATTAAAGCCAAACAAAAAGAGTGGTTTGCCAAATAGATAGATAAATACGGAAATTATAGCATGGCTTCTATATTTTAAACATTTCCAAAAAAAATATTATTTTTTTACTGTAAATACATTTAGAACCTTTTATTATAATAACATATAAAACATTTTCGACAGAGTTTGTACAAAATACAAAAAGACATGTAGGGTGTTACTACGTAATTAAAAAGTTGCCAAATTTTCAAAACTTTGACCACATAGTGCTAAAGTATACAAAGGTGAAATATCAGCATATTCCACGATCTCCAGCCGCACAAAATGGCGTCACTGACCAGCAACATGTCGGAACTCAGTTCCCTAATCAGCGCTGGTAACTTCCCAGCCGGAGGCCCAGACATTAGAGAAAATTTCGTAGCACGCAGTAGTCAATTAGACACGAAGCTCGTTTCCAGATAGTCACACAACCGATCAGGAATGGTTACGCTCATATCAAAGGAACCGCTAGGCCATTTCGTCTCTGTGTATTTTTCTACTCTGTGCCTCGGCTGTGTTCGAATTGTTCAATTCGTAATTTCATAATTTGTTATTTCGTAACTTTCTATTCGGATTCTCTCAGTAAACATTTCTTTAGCAATTGTAAAAACATTATTTAATGCATGCATATGTATGTGTATATATATATATATATATATATATATATATATATATATATATAGGGACTGTAATGCTTTGAAATAAAAGTAACTTATATACATAATTCGTAAAACACTACATAGGTGTAACTATATCTCAAAAGTAAATGTAATCATAACACTCGTATGCTTCGATAAATTAATTAATAAGAGCCCGTAACGATTTGTTTGAATAAATCTGCCCATTCGAAAAACGCCTCATTGTGTGCAAATAATACAAACACACCCAAGCAAATAATGGGAATTTTCTTACATTCAGGTATTTTCATTTTCTCAGGTTAGAAGACGTTCTTTTAAAAAAAAACAAATATCTAATAAAGCATAATAAATATTTACATTAAACATGTGCGTCATCTTCATGTTAACTACTAATAAAGAATAATAGTTACGTTTTGGAAATGACAAAACCACTTTCCCCATTTTAGTATTTCGAAAGCACTTGTTATTATGCATGGTTCACAAGCAAAACGAAAAAAAAATAGAAGCGAACAGGACAGATGGCAGCTAAGGTAACGATACAAATTCTGGGAATGTGGACCGACGTCAAGCGAGTGCCACCTGCCTCTTAGCTCGTGACTCATGAAGTTCCCCCTACTTCAACTATTCTCGCTACCAGTGAGATGGAACTACAGTCTTGTGGATCATAAAGTTACGTAAAAGTAACTTTTATTTTTGTCCGTTATGATTAATGAGTAATTTAGTTACGTTACAAGTAACCTTACAGAAAAATGTAACCAGTTACCCCAAAAATTTACTTTGAAGTAACTCGCTACTGAGTAACTCGTTACTTTCGTTAAGTTACTATCTAACACTGGGAACAGTCGGGACATCCACTACATCTGAGCCACTCGACCTAGAAATAAGTATTTGACGAACCGTGTTTCGATTTCCGGCAGGGTCGTTCCCGGATTTTTGCATGAGGGTATCGTGCTGGACGATGCCGCTGGTCAATGGGTTTTCTCGGGGATCTCTCGTTTTCCCCGTCCCATCATTCCGGCAATGCTCCATACACACCTCACTTCATCCTCGCCGGCTCTCAAGACCTCGATTTTAAGGTAGAAGTAAAGTGGATCTATTTATAGTTATGCAACCAGCAACACAGTAAATGCACTACATTTTAAGAAGTACTGTAGAGACTTCCAAAATCGTAAGAAAAATATGGCCTGAGTTTTATATGAAAGATAAATGTTTATATTTTATTCCGTTAAAATATGTCACCGAAGTAAGTCTCTTTTATGGATTAATTAATTAATTAATAACGAAAATTTTCATTTCTTACTCAAGAATGGGCGTATTTCTTCTATGGATAAATAATAAAATTGATTTTATTAAAAAAATACCTCATCTAATTAGGTTAACAGTTTTTTTTCTATGCTTTTGCATGAAAAAATATTAGCATAACATTTTATAGGTATGCTAAAAGTTAAGTTTATGAAAATGAGTTATAAGACATATTACACCTGTTGAATGGATTATTTATTTTTAAAATTAAAAAAATTCAAATACAACATTTTTTTTGTAGAAGTACAAAGATACCAATGTATAATGCCACATAAATCAATCGCAGTAACGATAACATGTAAAATAACTGTACAAATATTGGAANAAGATACCAATGTATAATGCCACATAAATCAATCGCAGTAACGATAACATGTAAAATAACTGTACAAATATTGGAAATACATAAGAATTCTATAATATACCTAGAGCGGCTGCCTTCATAGCACAGTGGTAGAAAGTGGAACTACGTGAAGATGTCGAAAGTGAATGAACAGGGAGGGCAAGGTGATGATGTGCGCGATAACAGTCCTGGTAATGGGTTGTGAACAGTTGGAAGAGGACTGAGCACCTGCCTATCAGCAGAGGCGGAGGGGACGTGTGTCTGCCTGTGTGTCAGGCTATCGCTACGAGCATGTGCTGCTGCCTATAAAAATGACAGTGATGCAAGTAATGCGATCATGAGCAACCGACTATTGCAGGTTTATGTTATTATGCCTGTTGCCATGCAGCAAAAAATATAATTTTATTATGTAAATCGCACTAATTTCAGTTTGAAACTGAAATTTCAGTCTGTAATTACCCGAAACTTACAATTACGGAGGTTGTCATGCGTAAAACACAATAACATGTAGATACAGCACACAACAAAAATTTTATTGTATGTACATGTCTATACAATGACATTTGAAAGGAATGGTAATATGTAAAATCGATGAAAATGTGATTGAAAAGGAATAATATTTGTGAAAAATTAATACATTTGTCATCTTATCGTTTACGCAATTAATGAAAAAAAAAATAATTTTCTGTAAGTCTTCCTCAAACTCACTTTCTTCATAGAGCTTCAACTAACTGCACAACAAATGCATAGCTTACCAAACTATACTAGAGCAGATGTCATAATTTAAAAGAAAATAAATTTTATTTATTTTATTGATTGTATTATATGTGATAGAGTAATGTACGTATTTAATTAAATTCATAGTATTATAGCCTTAAAGTATTGTAAAAGGTATTATATATCTGAATTAACAAACATTTTTGTGAAATTTTGAATTTTTATTTGTAGTACGTAGTAATTTAAAATAACTTCAAGTATCCTTTTTTCATGTAAGAATATAGACGTTACTAATTACTTCTAAAGAAAATATTTTGGATAGTATTATGTGACCAAATACTCTGTTCATAGAGAAACTAAATACGCATTATTTTCATTTCGAGCTGCAATCTTTTTTCCACTGGAAGAAAATACGTCGAATAGTCCGCATGAACAGCCTGATTACGGAAATTGTCGGACTAGAATTTGAATTTACTGTACTGTGTTACTAGGACAAAGGGACTGGGTGGGGGTTATGCACTGATTAGTCTGGCCAGCACAAGTCTTGCTAATCGTTATGCAGTCCGGCTCAGGTGCATGGCTGCCAGGTGTGTCGCGATAAAAGTAAAAGAATGTGGATACACCAGAATCGTCCAGTCGAAAAAGGCACGAGGTTTCCCTTAAAGAAAAAATAAAAACAGAAGTGGCTTACACCTAAATATCCTAAAGAAACACCGGTAAGGTACAACATTATACTTGTTATTATAAACAATTATTTTGAAAAATTGCGTGCTTGTGTGCGCGCACGTGTGCACAAGAGCGTGTATACACACACACACTCACAAACACATAGAGAAGAGTTGAAACCTTACTGCTGGTGTTGGATATGTACGTATCTTCTTACCCCGGTTGTATTGTAGTTTATCCGTGCAATATCGCAGTAACACGCCAGGGTCATTCATAACACGGCCGATAAATCTACCAACTTCGTGAGTTAGGACAGGGCAAGGCATGCGTACATGAAGTTATAACTATNCGGCCGATAAATCTACCAACTTCGTGAGTTAGGACAGGGCAAGGCATGCGTACATGAAGTTATAACTATTGAGTTAACGAGTGAAACAAAAACCTTTGTAATGCAGATGTAACTGGAAAGTAATTTCACTAATACTGTTAGTTTGTCATTTTTTTATGATTAAGAGATAAATAGTGTTAACGGTAAAGTAATCACTTTTGGAAAAAAGAATTATCTGTCCCTAAGTGCACTGTATTTAAGAAGACACATTGTGACTGATATGGTCTCTGTATAGTTGGGAATGAGTTAAGAAAAATAGTTCCATATTTCAACGTCGAATCACAAGTGTAACATTTGAATCAGCAGAAAGTGATTTTTAATTTGCTTTATGCGCGTAGGTATACTAGTAAACACGTTAGCAACATATACACAAGCATACCATTTTCCCAGTTAAACTTGGCTAATACATGAATAAAGTGATGAGGTCCATGACAATGCCGATTTTACATATGCACATGAAAATAGATCCTAAGCATGTATTTCAAAAACCAACACGGTGCGTGTATTCCACCAACATTGTTAAACGTGGGCAGAAAAAGAACAAAGTGCTGTTTATAATGGAACGTTTCGCTTATCCGTAAGTCCTGATTAAAATATGCTGTCTCCATTAATTCTCAGTCAAACTAAAGTCCCGGATATCAGTAAATATAAAGAGAGAAAGAAAGTATAGAGAAATACACTTTTACTCTCTTTACATATAGGTTCGACACTCAATAAGACGAGATTCAACCTATCTCATAAAAATATTTTCCAGTAAATTAAGAAAATTTTGCCTAATGTTTTGCTTCCAACAGTCCTTCTACTGTGATTTCAGATTTCAGGGACACCCACCCACGTGAAACGCTTGTTCTCATTCATCCGTTTTAAACGCATCCAACGCTTTTCAGTGAATCTCCTACAATAAAATGTTTATTTTAGGCGACTTCATATCACCCATACATAAGAGTTAAAAAAAATAAAAAACCAAAAAATCCGGAAAAATTACACCCATCAACAACAAATTTTGCCGTAAGTCAAAAGGAAATCCAGACGCCGTACATGAAGCCGTGCTCACAGTTGACAAGGGTAGTTTTATGGATGCGTTCACATTCCCTATAATACGGACGAAAATCGCTGTGGGTTGCGGCCGTTGATTTCCCGACAACAATTTCTAAACGACACGACACAATGCCGTCCACCTTGTGGTGTACCTCGTTTATTGGGATGTCCCAACGTGTTCACATTTCACCGCTTGTAGGACAAAAAGGACTCAAGTCAGCACGCTAGAAGTATCAATTGAAATATGTGTGGTGTGTTCTTCCTGTTTCGAAATCAGTTTTGATTTCTTGACACTGGAGTTTCAGAGAAACTGCTGTTGGGTGTAAACATCACTATGTTCATCAAAATTGGAAAAAAATTTAACTCCTGAACACTTGTAGCTTTGCAGGCGCTGCGCAGTGGATGCTGACAGAAATAAATCGTTTCGTCTTAAAATGGCCAGACACAAATTTTTACAGATACCGGTTAGATGTATGCGTCCGAAGGAAGTATAACACTTGATGCATGTACAGTTATTTACGTCTTCATATGTGTGTGCACACATATAATGCATATGTAAATGCATTACTATAGTTATGAGTGCACTATACCAGTAAATCGTGTTACTGCATAGCGAGATGGATGTTTGTAATTTTTGTAACACATTTCACAATTATGAGAGTGTAATGAACGAATACGTGTTGAAAACAAAACTACTCAATCTTGTACCATGCTTCAAGATGAAACATACAGGATAATTATGAACAATGTCGTAGATAATACTTACCGTACATACACGTTTTCCACCGCGTACACGAGCAAATGTTTGTTTACAAATTCTCTCTCTATCAGAATGCCGCCCGGATTCGTAAATCTCGGTACCGACAAGTGACATATGCAATGCTATACGTGTACGAGTACATAGGGAGCTGCCGAGAAGGCAAGGCTAAGGGCTGGTTTATAAAAATTGCAATAACGCAACACTGGCAAAATCGCAACGACGCAAAATATCAAACTCTAAAATTTTTAGGTAGGTTCTGTTTATAAAAGTTGCAAGAAACTTTTATAAACTGGTGCCTAAAGTTTTCAGAGTTCACTTTCTTGCGTCACTGCAATTTTGCCAATGTTGTGTTAGTGCGTTTATTTTATAAACCAGGCCTAAGGAATGCCTTTCCCCTCCTGCGTGTATGCATAGAGTATATATAGTACTAGTACAGAGTGGACACTCAATGTTATCCAATGGGCAGGTTTTTTTTTGTCGCAATCGCTATGAGAAAACGCAAACTAGACACACACAAAATCGAATTCCCTGCTCCTTTAAAATTATATTTACGTACAGTTCAACTCACTTGTGATACTGTTACTATTTTACGCGCTGGAGCTCGGACTGGCCGTTAGGTCCCGTTATGCGCGTTCTGGGGTGACCCACCTCGTCCCTTCCCGGATACATGCTGACGTGTTCGCTGCCTCGTCCACCTCCACCCCCCTCCCCCACCCCAGCACTATACCACATCTTGGGTAGCCAGGGAATGACCCTCAACGAAACGCGAGACTTTGCGAAATTTCTGGATGAGGGCCTACGGCCCTATAAATACATGCCATCGCGGGACTGCAGAGAGTCTGAGTAGAAGCCTTTTGGCTGAGTGTGGCCGCAGAGTCAAGTGCGACACGACGGCGGACCAGATGTTCGTGGTGCGAATGGATGAGAGGGCGTGAAACCCGACGAATGAAGCCTACTGTGCGTGAGGGCGCTCGGAGAACTCTATAACATCGCGGACTGGTGGGACATGGACATGTAATACGGATTTTATTGTAAATATTGGAACTGTCAAATATGGACACATAATTTATAACGGAATCAGTTTTAATACAATGTCTATTGGGACTGATTTCTAATTATTTAATTACGTTAATTCCTTTGAGATAATTGTAAATTTTATTGATTTAAGTCAGTATTTGCAAACAGCAAGTGATATGAATTTATTGTGAGATGTTGAGTCGAGAATAAATAAAAAAAAATATTATATAAAAAAATATTAATTGAAATTTTGCTGCGCTATACCAAATGTTTTCAAATTAATATAATTCAGTAAATCAATTTCCAAAGAGTTGTCATTACCAAAATAATAGCGAAGAAACAAAGAAGCTTAGTTGGTCTCTGCCCTTCAAATCGCAAAATTGTTATTACTTATTGCCATTCGGTTTATAGGAAATTCTATATTTTGTAATTTACAGTTAATTCTATTTGACGAATGAGTACAACTTTCTGACAGCCAGTGTCTAGTGATGTATCATAAATGATATGAACAACATTCCACCTAGAACAACTAAAATCAGCCGATGCACATCAACTTAGCTGCATTAAATGTAGTTCCTTGAAGAAACATTTTACAGACTAAAAAAGGTAACATACCCTACTTCTAAATGCATGTCACCACTAATAATGGCCTCCTTCCAAATTCCTAATCTAATGTTCAACAATTTGCCGCCAACGTGACGTCATCGCATCAAGAACTCGTGCTCCTGGCCTCGTTGCAGTCAGTGCAGAAGATTGGCCGGAAGTGTAATGACGCAAGGGCCACACAGATGCGACTTCTTAAAGCGATAGGAACTTCTTGTTTGCTCATACTGCGCATTGTAGAGGTATCGGAATGTGGCCAGTTAAGTATGCATGTTGCGGTCACAGCCACGGGCGCCATTCCGGCTGTGGTACGGTATCAGATTCCGTGTAACAATTACCAAGTGTATAGGAGTGTGAGGTTGGCTAACCGTGTGCAACCATATTCTCTAGTGGCACATTCCTCATTCGAGAAAACATGCGAGGGGGTGGGACAATAGAAACTAGAGCTATAGCTACCCAGAATCATTTATCCACTATCATTAATTTTACGCACCCTCTTTTGCAAGTTATTCCTGCTGTTGCGCAAGAAACTGAAACATACATTCGCCTATTTGGGAATGAAATAGGAATTTTTCCGAAAGCAAGACAGACTGTTGCCCCATAATCAAACAATTCTATTCTTCTAGGAATGAAACAAAAATCTCTTCAGCCGTTGCAGCATTTTATACCTCTGAAATAAGTACTGAAGAAAATCAGATCCGCGTGCGGCAGGTTGAAGTGAGTGAATGTGACTGAAAATATTTGAGAGCCGATGAAGGTGAAACGAGGTGAGTATGGAGCAGAACTGGAAGGCGAGGGCGGGGGAAACGGGAGATCCCCGAGAAAACCCGCCGACCAACGGCATCGTCCGGCACGATTCCCACATGTGAAAATCCGGGGGTGAACATGCCGGGAATCTAACTCGGTCACCTTGGTGGGAAGTTAGCAGTCTAACCACTACACCACCGCGACCCCTGGCCGAGTTGGAGTATGGAGGAATTTTGCCTTGGGTGAACAAGAGAAGGGAGTAGGGGAATAACAGACAGTTCTAGCACCCTCAGCGATAATAATTGTAGTCGCCACTGGTATTGCCGGCAGCTTGCGTGACCTTGTCGTTCAGATCCGCAATGCATTGCCGTGACCTTGAGGCGACACTTTCCTCCGCCTCGGAAACGCGTGTCTGTCGCTGCCGCAAATGTTACTCTGGGCGTGTCGACAATAACGTCCCTACATTCACAGCGCCACCGACTTTCACCGCTCACAAGCAGGCGGAACTCCGAAATCCACTTGTGGTTCGTGTACACTCAAAAGTCTTACAATATTTACTTTAAATTTTTTTTCTGTAGCCCAAAGGCAATTGCTGCACTTGTACCGCCCTAAAATCACATTATTTTACAAGTGATTTTAAAATTGTAACCGGCACGATGCATGGCGGTATTTCAGCCTACACATTCATAAGATGTTTCCGTCGTTTTCCTAGAACGTTCGCTTTGTAACACATATTTCGTCGAGAACAGAAAATTGTTTCAGCTGATCTTGAGTGTCTCCGGCTTGCTGTTGGCTGGTTGCAGTCGCTCAGAGATTTTTCCACTTGCATTGGCTACACGCGAAGGGTAGAATGGATGTTTTATTAGTTTTCATTAGTATTACCTACCCTGGCCAAATTTTCTCTCATTTATCTAATTTGTTGAAACAAGACATTACCGGTTTTACACGATGTCTCGTATTTTCAAGCGATCGCTGTTATTTCTTACGAAACAAATTTTATGCTAGGCGTTTTTTTTTTTTCAACTGTGTCAAGACCATGAGACAATTTACCAGCCATGATAACAAACGGAAGTTAAAAATCTTGCTCCAAAGTTCATTCAAATATTTTATTAATCTTGCAATAAACAATTGAATTGAAAATTCTCCGAGCTGTGAATTCTAACGGCCAGCAAAATTTCTACTTAAGTAGCAAATGACGGGTAGGATGTATTTCTTAAAAGTTCTCAAAACTTTTACGGTCTGAGAAATAACATTTGTGTCAGAAAACTGGATTTAATTCATAGCAAACGTAGTCATACGAACAACAGTGCGTCGAACAGACAACAATTTCTCCAAGTTATCCACCCTAATTCCATTCTATCTAACCATAGAGGAAGTCTGAAAACCCTGAATATACGCAGGAACATGTCGCCGTTATCCGTTATCTGTGCAGTACTCCAGGAATTGTAACAATCGTTTTCAAACTCTTGTGAAAAAAAAAATCGTCAAAATATCTTAAATATCCCGGGTCACTTTGTCAGACAGTGAATCTTTGAAAACAACTGAATTCCTGAACTCAATTTTTTAAATCAAATATATCTTTTTAACATAATTAAAAACAGTTGAAATAATTTAAGTCTTTTCCCTATAGAAATTCCCAAATNCTCAAGCATTGTGGGAGGGTGAGGTATGTAGCACGGTAGTTTTTTTCACAACATACCCGAACTGTTATGAGATTTTAGGATTATTTACCTACAATAAGTGGTCTATCATGTCAGCGCAACCAGAAAACAAGTCTGCACTGTAGCCAGTGCACTCATTGAGCATGTTTTCTCGAGGTAACTGATACCACACGAGCTCCGTTCGGACTAGGGTCGAAATTTATAAATTTATAAATCCTAGTTTACTACACCAAAACTTATTTGGCATTAATATTTTCACTCGGCAGCTCCTTACAATTAACAGTGACCAGTCGAGGAAATTGAAGATTGTCTTATCTG
The DNA here is from genome assembly GCA_002778355.1 of Clitarchus hookeri. Taxonomy (NCBI): domain Eukaryota; kingdom Metazoa; phylum Arthropoda; class Insecta; order Phasmatodea; family Phasmatidae; genus Clitarchus; species Clitarchus hookeri. Next base: position 358,101 of record NQII01000929.1, on the reverse strand, counting down.
TTTGAACGGCAGTTGGTGCGGCTGTATTGCCTAACACGACGAAGGGGATAGACCTTGTGCAATATGTTTTATTGTTATTAATATAACATAACTATAACAAGATGTTTCCTAAATTGGTTTTACTGGAGTTATATATTGTGATATTCAAAACTGTAATTTTGTTCATGGAATTGATACACACCATGTAACTAATTTCATTTCTTGTATTTTAATAAAAATTATACTTCCTTTAATATAACACCACGGGTCCTGCCTGCAGAATTCCGATAGATTATTCTGCGCGCGTGAATCAGGTGACGTGTGCATGGAAATGTTTACATAATCTGCAGAAGCAGAACCCATGGCCGACGTAACCTGCAGAAGCAGAACCCATGGCCAACGTAACCTGCAGTAGCCGAAACCGTAGGAGAACAAGTAGGAAAACTGGGAGTTAACTGGGAAATTCTTACTCGCTATTCGAGAACAGAATTTCGCCACAAAAGAAGTTTAGGTGAGCAAAGA
>NQII01000929.1:302194-357518 GCA_002778355.1 Clitarchus hookeri | reverse complement strand
TAAGAGACCTAAAGCCGTTAGACTTGTGAGCACGCCTACCGAGTCTCGTTTCCGTAGTTCAAACAGTTGAGGATAAATAATAGCAATTTGAATTTCGAACCTACTTAAAATCGTACAGTTAAGGCGAGGTCGATCGCACACTGTGCAACAATGAAAACTAATGGGAATAAGAAGCATGCCAAATTGTAACACTGTAAGTTAAACCGTTTTGGAGATATCGGAAATAAAAAATATACTTCCCTTAAAAAAAATCAACAATTTCGAAATTACTTACACTGGGTTAAACTCACCGTTAAGAGATACTCCGATGCCAAATCGCAAGCTCCTAGCAGTAACGGGGAGGATACAATATGCAAATGAATATAGGAAGTGCCAAAACGTACACCCTGCTTGGTCAAACGATCTCCCCCGAGGGTTGGGTAGTGTAAAGCGAGAGGAGTGGTGATGGGAAGAGGAAGGATGGGAATAAGAACTGAGGGGAGGGGCATCCACCAAACCCTCGAGGGGTAAAAAAACTTACGCGTTGCTTCCATGAAGGTAAGGAGTTACGGAGATGGCATCTAACATATTTTGTGAAATCGAAATCAGTGAAGGACACGCCCCTTTTGAGTGCCTAAACAAAACTCTGTCATATTGACTACAGTTGTTTTAGTTGCGTGATCTGAACTATTTTGGAATAATTTTTCTCGTGCTTTTTTCGCGTATACTGTATGAACAGTGTCAAAAAACATGACGAAATAACAATTACAAATATGCGTTTGTGTTACTGCACTACATTTGTCTGAGTATGAAAACTGTTTCATGGGCCTAAACATTTGTCATGTTTTCAATTTATATTTACGCAATAAGATTTTTATGTACTTATTTCACTGACTTAGATGATTAAGCTAAATTTATGGTGAGTGTAAGTGTTCTATAATACGTTCGTTCATTTTATTTTTCTTTAGTAAGTCAGTAAATTTTAGTGGCGTGTTACTGGTATCTCGTTACCCATTAACTTTATATTCGCCTACTAAACATTTTAACAGTGTTTTAAAATTATTATTTTTTTTTAAATAATAAACGTAACCGATGTTTTCTCAATATAACCTGTATGAATTTATAATAGAACACGGCCCCGTTCCGCTAGCATTTTTGTTGAGTGACGATGCTAGAATTAACAAGTGAAATGTAAAATATCTGCATTAACCGAGGATTTATGAGTGTTTCTCCTTGGATTTGCAATGTAGCTAATAGAACAAAACCAGACATTATACAACACGTTTAGGAAACGTGTACAAACTCGGGCACTTGATTCGTGACCGGAAAAGAGGAAGAATGATATAGGACACCCATGGACCATCGTAAATAATAAGAGCTGTAGAAGCCCTTAAAGACGGAGGGCGACAAGCATATTACGCGGGATATTATGCAGAGTACTTGCGTTTAAGGAACACAAATTGCTATACGGACTAACTAAACCATGATCTTGGATAGAAGAGAGGTAGGGTACGTTGTACACCCCCATAATGTAACTAATAGGGGTTGTCACCCTTTGATTTCATGCAACATTTACACCGTTAGGTGAAATTGATTGTGGATATCATCGGATGGAGCAGAACGTCGTAATTAGCAAATAAGACCTCCAGTTGCAAAGCTCCAGGACTCAACGTTTCCGGCTGAATAACAAAAGATGTGTTCAGTGGTAGCAATACCTTGGGTCTAGTGAGTAGGCAACCTTTCTTGCATCCGGATGAATACACTGGGGATTCCCCGCCGAATGAGTATGGCCAGGAACCCACGCAGCAAACATATTAGTATCAGGAAATATGTTACACCAAAGTGTAGCTGTGTAGTAGAACGGAAGAAAAGAGTATGTTGGTTGCACTGGCTAACGGTGACCGTATCCGTGATAAACACACGTTTGGTGCGCTCAGTGATGATCTGTGTACAATGCTGCCTGTGTTGCTATACGTTGCGAATAGTGATAATGACGTAATGGGCCCAGTAGTGTGACTCAGTGCGTCATCGGTACTGAAGGCACTACCTGACAGCACAACAAAACAGACACTGCAATCATTCGAGATTATGCAGGTGGCGTACCACATCCAATTTCACAACAAATGTTCTAAATGTACCCTTCCAATGTCAATGCAGTAGTTTATATGGCGTATTAGAGAATGGCGGACGCATTGAAAAACTCCTGGTGTGTCGCGCACATTATCGCAGGCAGCCATGACCATCGCTAACAGGTCCTCTTCAGATGCCACGGGTGTCTCGTACACACACGCCTTAATAAATCCCTACAGCCAGAACCAGCGAGCGTGGTGGCCAAGCACGAGGCCTATCCCGCCCTATCCAGCGAGTGGGATACGCTGTGTNGCAGCCAGAACCAGCGAGCGTGGTGGCCAAGCACGAGGCCTATCCCGCCCTATCCAGCGAGTGGGATACGCTGTGTTGAGGTGGTCACGCACAATCCTGGTGAAATGGGGTGGTGCACCGTCGTGTTGCAGCCACATTCGTTCTCTGGTGGCGAGCGGAACATCCTCCAGTAACTGTGGCAATCTGAACTGCAGGAAATCATAATATTGAAATCCTGACACACGGTTCCGCAGCAAGAATGGGCCAATAACATTGTCCCCCACTATGCCAGCCCAAATGTTGATGGCAAAGCGGTGCTGGTAGCCTCTCGTTATAGTTGCATGTGGGTTGGAGTCGTCCCACATGTGGACATTTATACTGTTGCAAAAGCCTTCCTGTNGCCTCTCGTTATAGTTGCATGTGGGTTGGAGTCGTCCCACATGTGGACATTTATACTGTTGCAAAAGCCTTCCTGTGTGAACGTAGCTTCGTCCATATACATTACAACTGCCTGGAAAACCAGGATGCATTTCATACTGCTGCATGAACCACGGGCAAAATTCTAGTCCGAGGGACATAATCTGCTGACCCTATTGCTTGTATCCTATGCTAATGGTATGGTCGCAGCAGCTGTTCATGAAGGACACACCATACTGTGCCATTTGATGCATCCATTCTCAGCGCGACCACGCGGATGCTCGTTGAAACGTTGTCTGCTACATTATCTACGACCGCCTCTTCAAACTGCGGAGTGCCGACGGTTCTCGGTCGACCAGGTTCACATCGACGCTGAAGCGTGCCTGCTTTCTGGTTCGACTAACGTCATGCAGCGTATCTTTGACCGTACACATGGGCAGCTTCTCTGTCGTTGCCTCTTACTTCATCATTCACCAAGATATTGTCATTTATTTCAGAATTGTTGTACTCGTCTATGTTCACGTCTGCAATTCCTAGTGAATCGAAGCAGTTACAGGCTGCGAATAACAGGCCGCTCGGACAGATGGGGAGGGCAAGTACACTGCTCAGAAGGAAGGAAAGGGGAACTGGCTGTGACGTGTAGCATCGTGCATCATACAACCAACATATGTTTACCACCGGGTGCAGGACGTGTTGCCTACCCACCAAGCTATGGCCTTGCTACCACTGTACCCTTCATTTGCATTTTGCACGGAAACGGTGGGTCCTAGAGAGTTGCAAATAGGGGGCCTTATTTGCTAATTACGACGTCTTGCTTCATTCGTTGGTATCCGCAATCAATTTAACCTCATGGTGTCAATGTTGCATGCAATAAAAGGGTTACCAGTCCCTATTGGGGGTATGTACGACGTACCATACCTTCATTTCATCCAAGATTTTGGTTTAATTAATCCGCATACCAATTTGTGTCCCTCTATTGCAAGTACTTTTCATAATATCCCACATAATATGCTTGTCGCCCTCCGCCTTAAGGGTTTCTACAGCCCTTATTACAGGATTATTCCAAAATATCTGGACACTTTCAAGTGATTGTAAACAGCATTGGTATTGATATAAGCTACCATATGATTGTATGTATGGAAAGTTTAACTCAAAAAGTTTTTGTGCCATATTCACAAATGTCTAATGTATGAACCTTTAGTCACACGGCACACATCCAGCCGTTAGTCTAATTCTGCCAACACTCGGCCTAAAGTGTCCGCACCGATACCAGTCAGAGAAGCCATTATACACTCTCGTAATTCATTCATGCTGTGGGGAAGTGGAGGTGTGAAAACGGTCTTTGACAAACCCCTACAGTAAAAATCCAGAAGTGGCACTTCCGGTGAACGAGGGGGCCATGCCATCAACTGCAGGTTGGCAGCTGATCCACGACCGATCCATCGTTGAGGTAGCTTGGAACCCAGGAACGCACGAACATAGTTGTGTGAGTGTGGTGGAGCACCATCCTGTAGATAAATGAAATTATCACTGTCCTCATGCAATTGTGGCATGAGCCAAAGCTGAAGCATGTCCAGATCAGAATGTCCAGTGACCGTAGACTCTGCAAAGAAAAAGGTCCATACACTTTTTGTCTTGATGAAGCACAAAACACATTAACCCTTGGTGATCCACGGGCATGTTACACTACAGCATGGGGATTAACTGTTCCCCATACTCGCACGTTGTGCTGGTTTACTGCACCGTTGAGGCGACAGGTAACCTCATAACTGAAAATCAACCGATGAGAGAAATCATCGTCTTACATAAAGTGCTGCATATGACTGCAAAACTGTTCTCGCACACGTTTGTCGTTATCTGTAATGGCTTGGTGGANTCTTACATAAAGTGCTGCATATGACTGCAAAACTGTTCTCGCACACGTTTGTCGTTATCTGTAATGGCTTGGTGGAGCTGAATCCGATATGGTTTCATTTGCAGACATTTTCTCAGAGCCCTCCATACAGTTGGTTGTGCAATACCCAACTCACGACTGGCACAAGATGTTGATTTTTGCTGACTTCGGAGGAATGTTTTCCGGATCCGTTCAATCTGTTCCTCCAATGTTGATGGTCTTCCACCACTTTTACCTTTAAAGAGACATCTAGTCTCTTTAAACTTTTCTACCCAATCGCAGATGGATTGTCTGCTAGGTGGAGCCTTGTTAAATTTGGTCCTGAATTTGCGACGCACTTCGGTAGCAGACTTGGTCTTGCTGAACTCCATCACACAAAAAGTCTTCTGCATCAGACTAGTAGCCATGTTTGGGGACTGTTGTGACTGTTGCTGGATATCNTCTGCATCAGACTAGTAGCCATGTTTGGGGACTGTTGTGACTGTTGCTGGATATCACTGTAACAAAAGAGACTTTTTGAGTTGCTCTTTCCATACATATACTCATATGATAGCTTATCTCAATATCAACAGAATTTACAATCACTTGAAAGTGCCCAGATCTTTATGAGATGGACCATAGGTGTCCTATATCATGCTTCCTATTTTCCAGTCACGAATAACGTGCCCGAGTTTGTACACATATTTCCTAAATACGTTGTATAATATTAAATATTTGGTTAATTCACAGGTTCTTGACATAATTTATCTTTTATCATTCTATTTATTATATCCAACCAATATCTAGGATGCTCAACCCTGTGCAACATACTGATTTCACAGTCCCTTGAACGAAAAATATATGCAAAGTTAAAAAACATTAGTGGCGTAATGCGTTTTAAAATGTGCAACTGAAGTTATAAGAAGCTATCATAATACAATTTACAAAACAAAAGGTTTTAGCAAAGTGTTTTCAATAATGATGTTAAAGAATATNTCTTACATAAAGTGCTGCATATGACTGCAAAACTGTTCTCGCACACGTTTGTCGTTATCTGTAATGGCTTGGTGGAACTGAATCCGATATGGTTTCATTTGCAGACATTTTCTCAGAGCCCTCCACACAGTTGGTTGTGCAATACCCAGCTCACGACTGGCACAAGATGTTGATTTTTGCTGACTTCGGAGGAATGTTTTCCGGATCCGTTCAATATGTTCCTCCAATGTTGATGGTCTTCCATCACTTTTACCTTTAAAGAGACATCTAGTCTCTTTAAACTTTTCTACCCAATCGCAGATGGATTGTCTGCTAGGTGGAGCCTTGTTAAATTTGGTCCTGAATTTGCGACGCACTTCGGTAGCAGACTTGGTCTTGCTGAACTCCATCACACAAAAAGTCTTCTACATCAGACTAGTAGCCATGTTTGGGGACTGTTGTGACTGTTGCTGGATGTCGATGTCACTGTAACAAAAGAAACTTTTTGAGTTGCTCTTTCCATACATATACTCATATGATAGCTTATCTCAATATCAACAGACTTTACAATCACTTGAAAGTGCCCAGATCTTGATGAGATGGACCATAGGTGTCCTATATCATGCTTCCTATTTTCCGGTCACGAATAACGTGCCCGAGTTTGTACACATATTTCCTAAATACGTTGTATAATATTAAATATTTGGTTAATTCACAGGTTCTTGACATAATTTATCTTTTATCATTCCATTTATCATATCCAACAAATATCTAGGATGCTCAACCCTGTGCAACATACTGATTTCACAGTCCCTTGAACGAAAAATATATGCCAAGTTAAAAAACATTAGTGGCGTAATGCGTTTTAAAATGTGCAACTGAAGTTACAAGAAGCTATCATAATACAATTTACAAAACAAAAGGTTTTAGCAAAGTGTTTTCAATAATGATGTTAAAGAATATNCAAGAAGCTATCATAATACAATTTACAAAACAAAAGGTTTTAGCAAAGTGTTTTCAATAATGATGTTAAAGAATATTGCCAAATTTCTGTCAGTCATTAATATACAACAACCACTTATTCTATGAGGTTTTCAATTCATATATATCTCTGCAGATGATAGTTTTGAGATGCATATTTATGTTTTCACTTTATATATTTATTTGAATGACTTGGAAAAACGTGTACAACATTATCTTTACCCAAACATGACAATTGGAGTGTAATTTCTGGTCAGACATTTACGAAAATTTCTCGTTTCTATCATATATAGACATTCGAGCCTCTGTTGTTTTGGTATTCAAAGAGGGCGTGACCGCTCCCACTTCTGACTTCGCCATTTTGCATGGCACAAATATTGTAAACACCCACTCCACAACTTCTTACCTCCATGGTTGCTGTTGCTGTATGCCAGCCACATATGCGGGGATTGCCTAATAGCAGGTGCTCCACATAAAAGCTGGTTTTCCGTTTTAACGCAAGAAGACTTCTTTCCTGGGCAAAGGTGGGTTCGCGATCAAAATACAATAGCACAGAGCACACAACATAACAGTAGAACCTTCATTCAACCAGAGTTCTTGTGCGAAATTGATTTACGATTGAATATTTATGTATTACTTTTAGCCTATGAAATTTTTTCGACGTGTCTGGCGTCAGTTCGCAGGGCTGGTAAATAATGGATTTTTGTAACAGGTTGTGATATTGTGTTGAAAATAGACAGTAATTTAATTTTTTTTNCAGGGCTGGTAAATAATGGATTTTTGTAACAGGTTGTGATATTGTGTTGAAAATAGACAGTAATTTAATTTTTTTTTATTTGCAGTTGAGATAAAAAATATGTGGATAACCTTTAAAAATTACTGCTAGTATACTGTTTCTTTCCTCCAAATTAATATTTTGTGATATTTTTTTGCTTGTGTAGCATAACTGTTCTTCCATTTTGAACAAACAACTTGGTTGATATTTTTGTCCTCTACTTTGGTTTGCTGTTTCCTCGTGCGCCTGCACAACAAATTAAATATAACCATTTCCTTTGTGCACATCAATGTCAGAAACTCTCATGCACACGACCTGTTATGCGCAGTTGTGATTCTATAGGTTCGAAAACATGTGCACACGGCCCATGTTCTGTAGTTGTTCAATTGCGAACCGAGCTTATGATTTAATTGNCAGGGCTGGTAAATAATGGATTTTTGTAACAGGTTGTGATATTGTGTTGAAAATAGACAGTAATTTAATTTTTTTTAATTTGCAGTTGAGATAAAAAATATGTGGATAACCTTTAAATATTACTGCTAGTATACTGTTTCTTTCCTCCAAATTAATATTTTGCGATATTTTTTTGCTTGTGTAGCATATGACAAGAAGGTAAAACTTGTTTGTTGAACCAACTATAAAAACTCCTCTACTTTGGTTTGCTGTTTCCCCGTGCGCCTGCACAACAAATTAAATATAACCATTTCCTTTGTACACATCAATGTCAGAAACTCTCATGCACACGACCTGTTATGCGCAGTTGTGATTCAATAGGTTCGAAAACATGTGCACACGGCCCATGTTCTGTAGTTGTTCAATTGCAAACCGAGCTTATGATTTAATTGTTAAACGTTGTTCGTTCTGGCATGCTGAATCAATGTCTGATGCATGAATTTACGAGCTATCCCGTCCACCCAAGTCTGCATAACACTTCATGTGAACTGCAAATAATGTGCCCCCTGCCATCTCTCAATACTTGCTGAATGGATCTATGGACCATCCCGTCTGCGCTGTGTTACACAGCATTTATGTGAGCTGCAGAAACTGTGTGGTAACTATTCCACTGACAATGTGATGAGTTGTGCCCACGATACTGGAGACGTGCATGTGCTACTGCAATTGTAGTACTGTCGCGTGTAGTGAAATGGTAATTTAGGCCTGCTGGCGATCCTCAGCTGTATGATGAGGACCCAAGTAAAATTATCTTTAATCTTGATTGCCTGCCTACACGTCCGTTCATTTAAGTGTCTGTTATATTATGTAGGCACTATGGACAAAGTACTGGTGGCAAGTAAGAATAAACCTCTGCACACTTCACCACTGGCAGTTGGAACACACAAGACTGTTGGCCTTACACTCCAGATGACTGTGACCTCAAGGAAAAATTCTGCGCATTATTTAACGTGATGATAAGTGGCTTTCATCACATTTGTATATACCAGAGAGGCCTGCATGGACACATTTTCAGAAAACAGGTTTTCCGATGTAGTCACAGCCGTTTGGTAATGAAGTACGCGGCTTTAAGTTAACTCCAGATACCTGTTGTGTAGGCTTGCCTGTTTGACTTTCACTGTCATGTACTTAAAGAAAATTAATTCCAACGATATGTTCTTGCCAGCACCTGGTGCCACACCAAGAAAAAGCAGCTAATTTTGAGTCCTCTATGCTGAATGAGTCACTCAGTANACTTGCCAGCACCTGGTGCCACACCAAGAAAAAGCAGCTAATTTTGAGTCCTCTCTGCTGAATGAGTCACTCAGTATTTGCGTTAGTTTAATTGGCCAAATTAAAAACAAATATGAAATACAATTGAATGAATATACTCTCAATAAGAATATACAAAGTAATTGATTTATTTTACTGTAGAGCTCTGTAATATAGTAAACGTTGAAGAGTGATATTAAATATAATATTTCAACGACATGACGTGTGGTTTTCTAACCACTAGTGCTGAAAATGGCCCTTTTTAAAAGCGTCCCAGAGAGCGCGCATCTGTCGCAACTGTGACAAGCGGAAAGAAATACCGCACAGAAAGAATTCGATGTTGAGATTCTTCAGTCATATAACTAACATTTGTAGATAAAAATGCTTCATTATAGTAAAACAAAATATTTGAACCAAATATCTTGGACTGCGAGGGTTATACGTGAATCGATGCTTCAACGTGTTAGGAATACATGAGCTTACATTGAAAGAATATACATGTGAAAATGTGATGGACTGCTCCCAAAAAAGGAAGTAATTGGCAAACAGAATTACAAAGTAACCGTTAATAAACGTGGGGGAGGGGGAGAACTTTAAAAGTAAGAAAGTGACGTTCTGGAAGTATTAACAAAATGATCACAAAGTAGTGATTCACTTNAGGGGGAGAACTTTAAAAGTAAGAAAGTGACGTTCTGGAAGTATTAACAAAATGATCACAAAGTAGTGATTCACTTTAAATACTGTAGAAATAAATTTTTAATTATTATAAGTTAACTAGCTGACCCGGCAAACGTTGTTTTGCCATAAAAAGTATTTCTAGTATCGCTATAAAAAAAATAAGGGTTGGTGGTAGAAGGGTGAAAATTTAGGAGGGTATGTATTTTTTGATGCCACATCATAAAAAAATAAAAAATAAAAATTTTGTTCAAACAATAAAAAAAAATTGTTTGGTGGTGGCCACCCTTATTACTTAGGGGTGTAAAAAATATATATAAATCTATTCTCAGACCTACCGAGTATACATAAAAAATTTCATAAAAATCGGTCCAGCCGTTTTGGAGGAGTTCAGTGACTAACACTGTGACGGGAGAATTTTATATATTAGATTGTAATGGTGGTAACAAAGAGACATTGACTATTACGGCTATTATTATTAAATGCACTACANTGTTATTATTAAATGCAATACATGTACTACTCTTTAATTTCAACGAATAATATTAAATGTCCTGGAATAAGGGTTTGCGGTCACGAAATAACTTCGAAAGCAACAGTGCAATCAGTAAATTAGGCCAGAAAACGTACGCATACCCTACAATACAAAAACAAAGTGTTATTCCAGACGCAAACAGGTAGAGACTTGCGTCTAGCAGCACACTATATACATCATTTGATACCAAAANGACTAACACTGTGACGGGAGAATTTTATATATTAGATTGTAATGGTGGTAACAAAGAGACATTGACTATTACGGCTATTATTATTAAATGCACTACATGTACTACTCTTTAATTTCAACGAATAATATTAAATGACCTGGAATAAGGGTTTGCGGTCACGAAATAACTTCGAAAGCAACAGTGCAATCAGTAAATTAGGCCAGAAAACGTACGCATACCCTACAATACAAAAAAAAAGTGTTATTCCAGACGCAAACAGGTAGAGACTTGCGTCTAGCAGCACACTATATACATCATTTGATACCAAAANCAAAGTGTTATTCCAGACGCAAACAGGTAGAGACTTGCGTCTAGCAGCACACTATATACATCATTTGATACCAAAATGAGGAAGTGGGCATTGTAGATAAACGGTTGCTCTCAAGTTAGTGTCACGGAACATTCTGCAAACAAATGACTGCGCTATGGTTTTCTCCGCTCGCAGTTGAATTGCAGTAAGGTTTATTCTGTTCAGGTTGGGAAGAAAACGAGATTTATTTTGGAATAGTTTGGCATAGTGAAAAATTCCACTGTAAGTTGTGCTGGTGTTCCAAAGAGGCCGTTTTCAATCTGGCGGTATATGAAACAATTATGTTAATATGTATGCATGTGTTTGTGTTTTGTACGAATTTCGATATATAGTTGCCTATACCAAAATAGTAATTGTGAACTTAATTTTTTTTAATTATAATGCACACACTCCAACCGAGTCTAAATTCTTAAACACTAAAAATAAAATTGTGTTTGGCTTTCAGATTTTATAAACACAATTGTTTTAGTAAATAAAAGTTACAAATTGAAGGCAAAATAAAGATAGCTATCATTAAAAGGGATTTTTAGATTATGCTGTCATATTTAAATAACGTAACTGTGTAACCCTATGTTTCACGTAATTCATTTGTATCTCCACTCTTTTTGCGGATAACGAAGTTGATTCTAACACAATGCAAACTGGAAGATTTTACACCATTATATTTATTTTATGAAAATTGCAATCATTTAATTTGCTTACATACAAAACGGAAAGCTCTGGTACACACGCGACACCTGTGCTATCGGGCGACGAAAATGTTTCTAGTCCATTCATGGCTACTTCCAACTTTTGAAGCCCTGATAAAAATCTACTTTCTGTTTATTCCTCCNAAATGTTTCTAGTCCATTCATGGCTACTTCCAACTTTTGAAGCCCTGATAAAAATCTACTTTCTGTTTATTCCTCCGCCTCGTGCAAACGAAACTTGTAACTAAGTCTAGAAAATTACACGAAAGGGGCAACACGCAGCATTCGTGCGCACTCAGTTTATTAATGTTTTGGCATGAGAACAATTTCTGAGTAGGAACTACCAACATCTTTTTTTTTCTCCCTACTTTTATTTATATTAATTATAAATTAAATATTATAATTTATAAATAAAAGTTAAAATTTAAATAGCAAATCAAATACTTTTATGTCAACAAAAGTCTNAATTAAATATTATAATTTATAAATAAAAGTTAAAATTTAAATAGCAAATCAAATACTTTTATGTCAACAAAAGTCTAAAACGGTTGCAACACGTCATACATGGGTTGATTTTTCAAAGGTTTGATTCAAAAAGTGTTAAGGTACTGCGATTAGAATATATAGTCTATTCGCGGTTTCTTCATACTTTTTTTATCAAATCTTTGAAAAATCAACTTGTGTAGGACGTGTTTGGTTCTTTTCTAAAAATACCACTTACAAGCGTTTTATACATGTGTTAACATAAAAGTACCTTGTTTTTGCTTAAATTTAACTTTTACTATTCTATCTATAAATTATAGTATTTCATATTTATTTAATATGAATAAAAACAGGGAGAAAATAAATGTGTTGGTAAAGCCTAGAAAGAAATAGTTCTAATGCAAAATAATATTATATTTAGTGCGCACGAATCCGGTGCGTTGTCCTTTGGTATAATTTTCTATTCTTGGTTAAACTTTATTGCAGAGAAATATCCTGGAAGTAAAACTTAAGCAGGGCGTCAGAAAAGTTGGAAGTAACCGTGAACATGCTACAGTTGCCAAACTATTAAGGTGGCTGCTGGGTAGGCCACCGAACGGTGTGCAGAGCTCTAGCAGAAAACTTATTATTTAAAAACCGTTCAACGTGTCTGAGTGAAGTCTGCTTACGAATAGCATTTAAGAAACGTTACGCGTCTTTATATGCTTTTCAGTTCTTCCATTTCTCTCTAAAGAATGTTTTTGTGATGGTGAAAATGGCTCAAGCGGGTGTTTTCACGGTCACTTTTAGGTATGAACATTCCGGTACAAAACATTAAAAAAGGAAAAGGTAAGTGCATGAAACCTTTATTTTTTATTATTACGTCATAAAATGGTAAGCTCTCTACTGAAAGTCTCATAGAGACACGTTATCGACGGCAAGACTGCACGCCAGTTCAGTGCTTTGCGCTTAGAAGCGACGAGAGAGTTTATGTGCATATCTCTGTTGCTCCTAGCGCCTCCACGCTTTTAAGCCTCAGACGTGCCAAATTCCTTCAACCAGACTGCCACCTTAACATTGAGCTACACAACCTGGTAGAATACACCTTAATCTAGCTTTACAATAGAAAAATTAAGCGTTAAATTATGCGTTACGGCATGTGCAGGACAAATGAGATTCCAACGATACTCAGCAGTTCGTGTGCGTGGTTGGGATTTCCTTATAGGTTATATCTTATGTGAAACTTATAAGGCGACAACCAATCAGAACAGAGCAGTCAGTGTTGTTGGCGGGGATCTGTTANTTATATCTTATGTGAAACTTATAAGGCGACAACCAATCAGAACAGAGCAGTCAGTGTTGTTGGCGGGGATCTGTTAGTTACAGAAATGGAAATATAAAAAATATTTAAAAGGCGCGTGTGTGTGCACATGTTTACGATTATATTTGTTTACAAAATTAAGCTTATCTGATAAAAAAATGTCGGCTTTGAAGTATGATCTGCTTAAATATGGTTGTGACATACGATGTTTGGTTAGGAACGAAAGTAAACATGGTAGGCTTGTCACCTGTTCCCATTTGCTGGAATTAAGGAATAAAACTTTAATTGGATACAGAATACAGAAGACGTGTTTACAAGATCAGCGCTTACTGCATAATTATTAACGTATAACATTTGTATTGTAAACCCAGCTTTAGTTAGCTCAACAGCGTTGTGGAGTCGGGAGCTGAGTGTAGTGGTTACCTGAGCGAGGGAAAGCGGGGAGGTTGGCAGAGTGGCCGCCCGCAGCGCTGTGTGCCCACATGCTAACTCGCCCGCATGAGCCGCGGTTCCCGTGAGACTGGCCGCGCCCTCCCCCCGAGACACTCCAGCGTCGCTGCCTACTTGCCTGAGAGCCCCTCTGCACAGCGACGACGACCAAGAAGACGGGGCCCAACAAAAGAAACACTGCCACCTCGGCCAAACAACATCGCCAATACTACAAGTCTCTACTAGAAGCCTCTCAAGCTGCTCTCCACACGTCTCACTCGAGCCGAGAGCCACATTTTAATGACATTATTTACATTCAAAACTAACTTACGGCCCCACAATTTAATAGCACGACAAGCGAATAGTATTGACGGTTAAACCAGCGCCGTTTTGAAAGCCTTATGGCCTCCTGTGGAAAGCAGTGCACTCGATCTCCTGGACTGTAGAGCTGCATAAACACGACACAGCGTTCGTGCACTAGCTTTCTGAAGTAGTTTCTGGAAAATTACCACCGCGCACTCCAACTCTGTGAATTCCCAATGTGGTAGATCTGTGTTTACAACATTGAGATGGAGGGCATCTCAAATGTGCTCGATAATCGATAAATCAGGTAAGAAAGAGGAAACCATTTCATGATCCCAAACTCATATCACAGTTCTTCCGATTGTGATTTGGTGACTAGACAAACGTGGAGGCGCACTGTCCTGTTGGAAAAAGCCAAACCCGCCAATAAGAACGCAAGCCATGTATTATTGGCGTAAGTCGTTGGCGTAGCCAGAAATTTCACAAATTTCACAGAATGAAGCGAAGGGAGGAAGTTTACACTGGTTGTTAAGAGGTGCTGACGTAAGTATTTATTAGTGTAAATACTAGGAGAAAATTACTTCATAATATAATAAAACGCATTGTTGTCTACGGAAATTACGTTATTTTTGTCATAGTTAAAGATTTAATAATCACTTCAGTACTAATTGATAACAAACTTAATTGCAAAAGCGGTGCTACTCCCCTGGCTATGTCCCTGGATTTCAGAAGCCCGAAAGGACGTGCACAAAACGTTCACCCGTCATATACACATGTTGTGGACGTGCGATGGGTCTTCATAATTGCCAGCTGCACACACCCCTTACCATTAGGATGTAATCCCTTGTTGACGTGCTGAATTCAGGGATTCATAAGTCACTAAGAAGGAACAAGCGACGGTTCTTCAGCTCGCTGCGCGGTGGAGCCACGGCCAACGGAAAACGATTATACAGCTACATTTTTTCAAACTATGTTGGTAGCTGGCTCAAAAAAAAAGTGACGAAATTCTTTTATGGCTTCGTCCCTTCTGTAATGTTTATACTCAATGCTCAAACTCCGGTAGCTGACATATGAATCCAACCTGGATGTCATATCGCCCTCGTCTTGACACTCGTACTCTAGAAGTTGCGCTCGACGAAACACTGACTAGCAATTGCCATTATTTTGCACTGACGGACACAGTTGTTACGCATTATCTGAGGAGTCGGCCGCGCCTGTTTATTCACTCGTTTCAGTAAGAGGTGTCCTATAGACCTGGGAAACTCATATTGTCTCCACAGACGTCCATGACTCAGGATGTCTGCTGGTTGGAGGGAAGATATAAGACACAAAACACATACTCAGTGCTATTCTCAAACCCCTGTTACTTTCCACTATCGAGTTATTGGNGGGAAGATATAAGACACAAAACACATACTCAGTGCTATTCTCAAACCCCTGTTACTTTCCACTATCGAGTTATTGGATCGATGCAAAGTATGTTCTTATTTCATAAGTTCTCTGACAGTATGTTGATCACGTTTCTTGTCCGCTATATGCTTTTTTAAAACGGAGGAAGAACTGGGACATACACTCAGAGTAATTTTCCTGGGAGTGGGCATATTGCGTCGTGTGGATGTAGTATACATAGCAGCGTAAAATGTTTGCAGCATTTCACTTCGTCACCTTGGGCTTCCTTTAATACGTGGCATACTGAACGCCGATACACTTTGGTTGATCAGCAAATAAAAGTCGTTCTCTTCTCATTTAGGGCATACAACGGGTTGTNTCTGAACGCCGATACACTTTGGTTGATCAGCAAATAAAAGTCGTTCTCTTCTCATTTAGGGCATACAACGGGTTGTTGGTTATACTAGTCTCTTTTGGCCACTGGAGACTTATTTTATTCATCTGCTAATTTATCAGCTGATTTAGAAATAACATATTCAAAAATAGTTTACAGTAGAATGAGCGTTACTGTTATCAGACAATCTCGTGGTATATGTTTTTAAGAGCTTAAGAGCAAAGGTTACTTTATTTTGGCAGTTTATAAAATATAAACATATCCATCTAGGTTTATTGTCTTAGAAGAAAATTTAATGGAAGACTACTAATATTTACTTTCAAAGAACAAACCTATATTTGAAATAAAATAGTTTTCTATATCTTATGTGCAGTAGGCCTAACAGTCCTCTGCAGCACGCAGGCAGGTGTACGAGAGTAGAATGCAGGCAAAGTTGAAGCATGCAGAAGGGCATACCGTGTGAAGTAACTCCGCGGCGAGGTCTGGGGAAAGTGGTGAAGAGGCGAGCGGAACCAAAGGGAATGTTGCACAATGCGTGGAAGGTAGCTGCGTGGCGACCTCCGTCCTCAGCCAAGTACCCTGCTTGAGAAGGCTTAGCACTGCTACGGCATGCCTTCGGCAGACATCTGCTTTTCTCACGAGCAGGGCAACTGCTCGGAGCCGCGCGCTCTGAACCACCGGGACAAAGGGAGGTGGTTTTAATCGATCCCTCGGTGCTCTCGAAATATGTTACATGGGTGGGACAATGCGCTAATGAATTAGTCGTGGAAAAACAGTGGTGAAGGCGCGCACAATGTCCGGGGGCGGGGAGGGGCCGTTGTTGCGAGGCACCGCGGCGGAAGGCTCGCCACAACAAGCGGGCCGGCAGGCACTCCACAGTATCGACACGAGTGTGCGGGGTGCCTGCTGGCTGTCGAGAGGTATCGGGCCGGAAAACTGCGGCTTTTGTTCGCGGCCACGCCACTCGAGCGCCGCATCTGGCGGGGCTGCCTCGGAGGCCGTTGTCGCCACGGCGTCTCTGCCGGGCCTAGCCATGCCTCAAGGCGTGCTCGGTGCACACTCAGCAGCCAGCAACCACTACTACGCAGTCAGGGGTCCCGTCGCCTTAGCGTAGCCGAGTAACGTGTCACCTCATGACTTCTTCCCTACCACACACTGCTGCAATTGCGAACACTGCGCGCAGAATAAATAATGGAGCCCGCTGTAACTTTCATTTCTCATATATACTTTTATAAATTTGGCACCAACAAATTTTGGTACACACTGATAGCTTGCCTAAAATAAATATCAATCAATTTATTATTTTATTATCATGTGCGTACCAAGTGGGGAAAAAAATAGATTCCTTTTTACTTATCACTGGATAAGAAGTAGCACGCCAGAACACACAAAATAGTTAAATAAAAAATACGTTTTCCAAAAATATTATAATTTTTGCTTTTAATACTTTTTAATTTGTGAACCATTGAAATGATTTCTCTATAAAAGGGAATACAGACAAGGAAAAATTAATTGTAATAAAATAACTACATGTTTCGAAAATTGTATTGAGCACTAGGGTAACATAACATGAAATCAGTATTGAACTTATAAGTCAAGAGAATCAATAAAATTAAGATGTGAGAATGGAGCAGCGCTGGAATGAAANGAATCAATAAAATTAAGATGTGAGAATGGAGCAGCGCTGGAATGAAAGGGAGTGGGAAACGGGAGGTATCGAGAAAACCCGCTGACCAGCGGCATCGTCCGGCACGATTCCCACTTGCTAGGTGAGCAGTCTAAAAGTTCAGCCACCGCGGACCCCGATTGAAACAGTGCCCAGTCACGTATGACTGAGATATCTTTAGACCTTTATTAACCATCGGAGTAACATTCGAGCAGAGAATGGGGAAGAAACAAGATTTAAGTGCTTTTGATTGTGACTGGTTCTTTGAGGCCATGTGAAAAGGCACTCTATCTCCGAAGTCGTGCAACGGCACTGGGATGTCCATGGGCCACCGTGATTCGGATTCGAGTAAAACCACCGCCGCCAGGAACTACTTCCGTGGCTTACAACGTATTGATGATAGAAGTCGCCGTAACAGCGAATAGACAGTCCACAGTCCAGCAGATCACTCGCCCATTCAATGCTGGACCACAACAACCTGTGAACAGCCATATAATCCATAAGTATCTCCTCGCTATGAGGTACAGAAGACGTTGCACCACTAGGGTACCTACCTCTGCTCAGTGCACGTTAAAAGGCTCACATATTAACGTAGGCACGGGAACACCGTCATTGGGCACTCGATACATGGAGAAATGTCTCCTGGCGGATGAGTAGAAGTAAGTTATACGTTGGTACACGCCGATGGAGGGTACGAGTATGTTGCCAAGCAAATGAAATGATGAATCCCTTTTGCCATGGAAGCTCCATGAGGCTGGTTTAACTAGAGTTAGTTCAATAATATAAAGCTAAACTGGATTCAACAATACCAATGACCCGCATCGCAACTCCAGTGATAACTTTGAAGCTGAGGACTTGGGCAACATAAGTCTTATTGTTGTTGCTGTTGTTGTTGTCAATAGCGTATGTACAGTTCAGGCTGCTGATGAAATCATCGAATGGGGACTGTTTTTCGTGGGATGAAATGGATCCCCTGATACACGTATTATCGTCCCTCACTTTCTAACGATACAGGTACCTGCTGGCAGATCATGTGTGCACTCATTTCTGCGCCTACAGCACCCTGCCAGGAAACCTGTATCTACATCAAGACAGTCCACAAATCCACCGCTCCAGAATTTCAACCGATTGCTTGGATGAACCCTTCAAAGTCTTACGGTTGCTTGCCTGACCCCTCAGGCAACCCAGCCTCAATCTTACCGAAAACATATGGGATGATGTCGAGAGGGATGTGGGCACCGTTGATTCTGTTCCGGCAGATCTCCGTGCGAGGCTGTGCAGCGTTCATGGATTGATATGGCTCCCAACCACTTCCAGTGCTCCATGGAAACATGCCATGATGCATCACGGCCGTCATCAGAGCAAAAGAGGGTGCTAAATCCTACTAGGCAAGTTATTCTAATTCAACTGCCCATGTGTGTAAATAATAAGCACAATTTCAGTGATCACATACTAGAAAGGGATATAAGTACCAGTATTCCCTAAAAATGTTTTACATAGTTTGTAAAATATTGTACGGGGTGATATTATAAACTTTTAGGGATGATGGAGTAGGGCATCAGCATCCATTTCGGATAGGGAACACCGGTCCGAAACATACTCCATCGAACATTACAACCAAAACAGTGTTGGGATGCCAATTACAGTGGAATACGACAACGGTCAGGGTGTTGTGAAATAATGTACACGTTTAATGTCACAACGCAAAGTAATAACATTACCTGGAAGTCTGCAAACCAGGATAAACATCCCTGCCCGAGCCAGGAATCGAAATCAACACCTGANACAGTGTTGGGATGCCAATTACAGTGGAATACGACAACGGTCAGGGTGTTGTGAAATAATGTACACGTTTAATGTCACAACGCAAAGTAATAACATTACCTGGAAGTCTGCAAACCAGGATAAACATCCCTGCCCGAGCCAGGAATCGAACTCAACACCTGTAGAGTGGCAGTTAAGCATGCTAACCTCGGTGTCACGAGTCGGCCAACATGTCCTGTAGGCGTAGTACAACACTAGGGGTGGGGAACGTACGCTCCACTGATCCACAGTATGGCATGCGGTGTGACGACGTGGTGGGACCTCAGCTACGAGTGTGGGTAGACTGCAGTCTGTGTTTACATGCGGACTAGTGCACTTGATGAGCCTAAATGAAATGGAGTACACTGCCGTGTAACGTGTGGATATGGTGTTTGTGTACGAGTAATATAATGGAAACAGTAGGGAGCAGCACTATTGTATCGGGCATCCCAACACTGTTTTGGCTGTGACGTTCGACGAATGCGTTTCCGGACCGGGGTTCCCTATCTCAAATGTATGCTGCTGCCCATCTCCATCATCTCTCAAAGTTTGTAACATTACCCCGAATACACCCCATACAAATTATGGCCACTTATTTTCTGCTATAGTTACTCAGGAATTTTTCTAGTTGTTCCTATTCTGGTGAAAAATGCAGTTCATTGTTGTAATTTAGTTAAAAAGTCAGCCAAACACAATGACGCGTTTCAAATATAACCCCTCCCTTCACATGACGAATAGAAAAACAACTTCTGTGAAATGTCTTTCTTTTATTTGAGTAAATATGCTCTTGAAAACAAATAAATGACGTTTTATAAAGACACTTAAATAAAAATTTAACCATAAATTTACGAAGAACTGCCAAACTAAGGATATATACTTAAATTTGTATAGGGACTGTTTCCTGTGAACAGTGATTAAATATAATAAATGTTATGCAATAATATATGTATTCCGCCAACTTTTAAAACGAGTCGCATTAACTATATAAATCGCACACTACTGAACTTTCTGAACTATGTGAAAGCCTAATAGCAAACAATACGAGTTAATATTCACAAAATAATTTATACGAGCTTACTTTAAAATTAACCACCACATACGACAACCTTCCAGTAGGCAGGCGCGTTTTATAATTATAATAAAGCCAATTAATTTTCAGTATTCTGTCCAGAAGAAAGGTAGGCCTGTGTGTTTGTTTCTAAGTATCTCCCTAAAAAACTTCTGAGTCTGTGCATCAAATGTTACCAAACTCGGTAAATTATGGTACTTGGTGTAGCAGGCTTTTATAGTTTTCAACCATGTCGAATGTTTTTTTTTTTTTAATTGCGACAATTTTATAATTCTCTACGATGTGACGTACCTCAGAAACATTCAATTGATTTGAACCAAATTAGTTGTGTTGGTGGTTTCCATTGTTGCGATTTAATTAAGAATCATATACCTATTATTCTGCCATTTTTGTAAATATTGCCAACTGAAAAAAATAAATCTCCCACTATATATATAGGGAACCACTAAATTACTTGTCCTCAAATTTGGCAAGCAGTGTCATGGTTAGCCACTCTAAACCTATGCGATNTATAGGGAACCACTAAATTACTTGTCCTCAAATTTGGCAAGCAGTGTCATGGTTAGCCACTCTAAACCTATGCGATTTCAATAGATCAGCCACTTTTCTCAAACTGGAAGGTATAAGTATATTATGTAAGAATGCCATATCCACGGAACCATTATGCCAATTTCTACTAAACTTGGTACGCTGATGGTACCTATTCCGAGCACTAAACATGCTATTTTACAGTCTGTTTTGTCGGCCAGTTTATGAAATAGCTCCAATTGAAATAGTAAAACTCTTACATCATATCTCGGAAACTACTCAACCGATTGCCGCTAATTTTGGCACGAAAATAGTTCTATGGTAAATTATTCTTACCATACGTAAATTTTTCAGATGGCTTATTTTCAAAATTATAGCCTTAACTTGTATTTTACATTACCAGTCTCCTAGAAGGTGAACCTAGTTNCGCTTATTTTCAAAATTATAGCCTTAACTTGTATTTTACATTACCAGTCTCCTAGAAGGTGAACCTAGTTTGACTCCCGCATTTTTGCATTTGCCTCCCTTGCGTTCCGGCGCTGCTCTATATTCACCTTGTTTCATCCTCATCGGCTCTTAATAATAACTCGTTCTCAAGAGCCGCTCAAACTTCTCCACTCTCACGAAACCTTTAGATATGCGCATTTCAGTCTAGCTTTATATTGTGGCAGTACCAGTTGCTAGCATTAAGTACGCTTAGTCAGATCTCTCTAATACGCCTTTTTTTTTAAGATAGCGCCACGTGAAAAAAATAAAGCTCTTACATTATATATTACTCTN
Source organism: Clitarchus hookeri (assembly GCA_002778355.1). Lineage (NCBI taxonomy): Eukaryota > Metazoa > Arthropoda > Insecta > Phasmatodea > Phasmatidae > Clitarchus > Clitarchus hookeri. The sequence continues at coordinate 335,868 of NQII01000929.1, read as the reverse complement.
TAAGATAGCGCCACGTGAAAAAAATAAAGCTCTTACATTATATATTACTCTACAAGCTCCTGGAATATTTGGAAGAACCTGTGTGACATGTTTACAAATCCCCATCATGGCCCCCTCGTCAAGACGAANCCTAATAGCAAACAATACGAGTTAATATTCACAAAATAATTTATACGAGCTTACTTTAAAATTAACCACCACATACAACAACCTTCCAGTAGGCAGGCGCATTTTATAATTATAATAAAGCCAATTAATTTTCAGTATTCTGTCCAGAAGAAAGGTAGGCCTGTGTGTTTGTTTCTAAGTATCTCCCTAAAAAACTTCTGAGTCTGTGCATCAAATGTTACCAAACTCGGTAAATTATGGTACTTGGTGTAGCAGGCTTTTATAGTTTTCAACCATGTCGAATGTTTTTTTTTTTTTAATTGCGACAATTTTATAATTCTCTACGATGTGACGTACCTCAGAAACATTCAATTGATTTGAACCAAATTAGTTGTGTTGGTGGTTTCCATTGTTGCGATTTAATTAAGAATCATATATCTATTATTCTGCCATTTTTGTAAATATTGCCAACTGAAAAAAATAAATCTCCCACTATATACATAGGGAACCACTAAATTACTTGTCCTCAAATTTGGCAAGCAGTGTCATGGTTAGCCACTCTAAACCTATGCGATTTCAATAGATCAGCCACTTTTCTCAAACTGGAAGGTATAAGTATATTATGTAAGAATGCCATATCCACGGAACCATTATGCCAATTTCTACTAAACTTGGTACGCTGATGGTACCTATTCCGAGCACTAAACATGCTATTTTACAGTCTGTTTTGTCGGCCAGTTTATGAAATAGCTCCAATTGAAATAGTAAAACTCTTACATCATATCTCGGAAACTACTCAACCGATTGCCGCTAATTTTGGCACGAAAATAGTTCTATGGTAAATTATTCTTACCATACGTGAATTTTTCAGATCGCTTATTTTCAAAATTATAGCCTTAACTTGTATTTTACATTACCAGTCTCCTAGAAGGTGAACCTAGTTTGACTCCCGCATTTTTGCATTTGCCTCCCTTGCGTTCCGGCGCTGCTCTATATTCACCTTGTTTCATCCTCATCGGCTCTTAATAATAACTCGTTTTCAAGAGCCGCTCAAACTTCTCCACTCTCACGAAACCTTTAGATATGCGCATTTCAGTCTAGCTTTATATTGTGGCAGTACCAGTTGCTAGCATTAAGTACGCTTAGTCAGATCTCTCTAATACGCCTTTTTTTTTAAGATAGCGCCACGTGAAAAAAATAAAGCTCTTACATTATATATTACTCTACAAGCTCCTGGAATATTTGGAAGAACCTGTGTGACATGTTTACAAATCCCCATCATGGCCCCCTCGTCAAGACGAACGGCATTATCGGACAAATTAATCATTCTAACAGGCAAACTGTCGGAGTCTGAAGAGACCAAAGTCCATGCCACAGTGGCATTGTATGGCAGGATGCCACCTTTCTCTGCTGGCTCAATTAGATCTAAATATCTCGCAGATTTTCCTTGCCATCTGCCTGTAATGACAATTTCACTAGGAGCGTTGCGAGCGCGACATTGCTTACAGAATATAGGCCGACCTGTAAATATTATTTTGAAGTGAATTATACTTGAAACAAAATTAATGCGCTAGTATTATGAAAGGTTGGTATTGTAGATAGGAAAAATTAGGAAATGAACGAGGAAGTGAAAAAATTGTAAATCAGTGCGAGGCTATTTTCAAATAGCAAGATAAGTGAATAAACATATTTAGCTAGTTTGGCCCGTCATGTCTAAATAAAAGTGACTAGATTTAAGCAAGATCAGAGTAAACATATTACACACAACATAGTGTACGTCAAACACAAATAACCTTTGTACAAGACCATCTTACCCTTAAAAAAAATTAATGATAAAAAAAATTAAGAAACATTTCTGCGTAATGCCTACCAGCANACAAGACCATCTTACCCTTAAAAAAAATTAATGATAAAAAAAATTAAGAAACATTTCTGCGTAATGCCTACCAGCAGATATATCGTCTCTTGTAGACTGAAAATAAAAATATATTACCAAAAACACAACACGGTATTTATCCCATGGAAGAGACAGAAATAATCAAATCATCAACTAAGAAAATAATCTTTTAATGAAAATTACTAAGTCAGAAGACATAATAAAAGAATGCTATCAATTAATGAAAGACAAAGTGTGGCTGTTAAATAAAATAAACAATCTTTACCACGTATTTTTTCAGAAACTTTTTCTTATAAAAATGAAATACAGTTTATTTCAAAATCAAGAAAAATATTCAAAATAAAAAATTGTTAAAATTTAAATAAGATTCTTATAATTTAGATTTATGCTGAAGTTGGAAATTTGGAATCAATCATGTTTATGTTTATGGATTTTCTTAGTAATTATATTGTAAAATATCTTATTACTGTTTTAATTTTATTTAATAAAAATTAGATAACATACTTATATTATGAACTTGTGCTTTATTTATTTAATGATAAGGATACGGATTTTTTTTATAAACTAAACATCCCTTATCACTGTGCGAAGATATACAGCATTTTGTAATTGCAACGTATATAGTTTAAAAATTTTAGTTTCTGCATATATATATAGACTGTGTTGCTTGATTATTAATTAAGAAATTATTTTACTTTTATAATTATTCTGTTTTCTATANCATATATATATAGACTGTGTTGCTTGATTATTAATTAAGAAATTATTTTACTTTTATAATTATTCTGTTTTCTATATTACCTACATTTATTTAATCCTTTCCATATTTTTCTTTAAGTTTCTTTATATGTATACATTATTTTATCTTAATCCAAAAAATTATCGTGTTGGTGTGCGGAGATGTTAATCTTTAGTTAAAAGGAACTGTATATATTTAAAAAGAATTAAAAACTATATTATATGTTGTTTGCTTTTTGTGTGATTATTCGTTAAACAATTCGTAAACGTTTCAAATTTTTTACTTTCCTATTACATTTCTTTATTTCTTTTTATACTCATATTTGTCTGTAATTTACAAACTAGTAAGGCTATGTCCTTGAAATCCGGTATGTAGACATAATCTATTACCCTAATAATGCCCTTATGTCACATTATGCACCGATACCTCCTATAAGCGTAGTGGCCTACCAGTGACGAAAGTTTTTGCCACCAAACGCATGCATTATGTAACACTCGCTACCTCGACAAGACAATACGACACATAATATCTTAAGCATTTTTATAAGCATAGTTATCCACCATATTCGATTTGTTGGAGTTATAAATGTTAAAGTTAAGTCATAGCTACAACTCTTGACTCCGAACATGCTGACATAATGCATTATACCTTAAGTTCTCTTAAAGGCATATTTGGCTACCATTCTGCAACCATTGGAGATACAGACACAAAATTGAGACCACACACTGTAAAACATTTCTGGTAAACTTCCTAAACTGTACTGGAAGTTTTTAACCTATACAATGTATGTAAATAGTACTACGAGTCAGGCTGAAAATATGAGGATGTTTAACATTGCTGCTATACAAAGTTGGGGACTTCCCTACGCATGTGACTCTTTCCTGAGAAACTGTAGGAATGTTACCATGGATGTATGGGAAAATACTTTACCATTCGCGCTTTGTCATTGTACGTATACACTGATACGGTAAATTTACAACTAATTTATTAGAGTGCAGGTAACGCTCGCGACTCTAAACAGGCTAACATAATTTATCAGTCACTTAGCACTTCTATAAGCATAGTTGATGGTCATTTCGAAACAACCATCGATATAACCACCAAATTTAGTCCACAGTTAATACTCCCAATGCCAAACCAGACCAGTAGTCATGTTAGGTGCATACCACTTTTATAATTACAGTTTCCGCCATTTTCAAAGACATTCTATCAAGGCCCTTAAACGAAGAAAGGAGGTAACCCCCACTCTGATCAAGATGCCATGTTATGTCCTAAACTATTTTATAAGCATAGTCAAAATCATTTACGGGCCATTTGATGTAACACCAAATTCAGAATGTAGGATAACCCTCCACCGAATCTCCGAATCCGGCAAACCAACATAATGCAACATAATGCTTTAAGACCTACACACAATGTCAATTGCCATTTTGCAACCATTAGGGTTATAACAATCAAATACAGATTGCAAGTAATACTGCTGACCTTATACTAACCGTCCATACCATCCATCATAGCTAAAGCATTCCTCAGATAAACCAAGCAACTATATAGTTCCACGCCAACCATATAATGATATAACCGACCACCACCAGACAAATATACTAAACTCCATACAAACCAACATAACTACCAACTACACAATTCGATGTAACCCTAGGAAANTCACCAGACAAATATACTAAACTCCATACAAACCAACATAACTACCAACTACACAATTCGATGTAACCCTAGGAAATCTCAGTTATACATCAGTCATAATATCGACCACAATCTAGACCATCAGTACCATATGACAAACGTACCTGCTATACCACTGATGATGCAGACAAAAGACTAATATGCTATATTAAAGCTACCCAACATACCAACCATATCACTCAATTTACCAACAGGGCGATATCGACAGCCAAACCAGCTACTCAAGCACATATATAAAATACAGGGTTCACTCCTCACAGGACCGACTCCGCAAAGGGATGAATCCACACAGAACTGACTCCACACGGGCAGACTCCATATGGGGCTGGCTCTCATGGGGCTGACTCCACATAGTACTGACTCCACACGGGCCTAAATCTTCATGGGGCTGACTCCACATAAGGTTAACACCACAAATGGTTGACTCTACACAGGATTCATTCCCAGTGTTGACTACACCGAGTCCACATGGGGCTGATTCCACACAGGCTGACTGCACATGGTGCTGACTCCACATGAGTCTGGTTCCACACAGGCTGATTCCACATGAATNGATTCCACACAGGCTGACTGCACATGGTGCTGACTCCACATGAGTCTGGTTCCACACAGGCTGATTCCACATGAATATGACACCATACGGATGACACCACATAGGGATAACTCCACATGGAAAAGATTCCACACAGGGCTGAATGCACATGAGGCTGACCACATGGGGCTGACTCCATGTGGGGGTTACTCCACACAGGACTGACATCCCAAGAGACTGACTCCAAACGAGGGTGACTCCACACTGGGTTGAATCCAAAAAGGGTTCACTCCATACTGAATCCACTCAGTGGCTTTCACCACCTTCATTCAAAATAAGCCATACACAAAGTAAATCCTGCCGACTGACTCCTGCCGACTGACTACTGCCGAGACTGACTCCTAGAGACTCCTGTCGAGACTTTATTCGTTTGCTGGTTGAATGACAACTAACCTCAAAGTCATGTTTAAATTCGTCTACATACAACGTGGTTAGGAAACATGTGTACAAACTCGGGCATGTGATTAGTGACCGGAAAAGAGAAAGATTTATATAGGACACCCATGGTATATCGCAATTAATAAGGTCTGTAGAAGCTCTTAAAGGCAGAGGACGACAATCATATTACATGGGCTATCATGCAAAGTACTTGCGTTAGAGGAAAACTAATTTGTATACGGATTAACTATAACATGATATTGGATAAAATGAAGTTATAGTATGTCGTACACAGCCCCCTCATGTAAATAATATGGGTAAGCACTGTTTGGGTTCATGCAACATTTACACTGTGACGTTAAATTGATTGTGGATACCATCAGATAAAGCAGGACGNGCTATCATGCAAAGTACTTGCGTTAGAGGAAAACTAATTTGTATACGGATTAACTATAACATGATATTGGATAAAAGGAAGTTATAGTATGTCGTACACAGCCCCCTCATGTAAATAATATGGGTAGGCACTGTTTGGGTTCATGCAACATTTACACTGTGACGTTAAATTGATTGTGGATACCATCAGATAAAGCAGGACGNGGCACTGTTTGGGTTCATGCAACATTTACACTGTGACGTTAAATTGATTGTGGATACCATCAGATAAAGCAGGACGTCGTAATTAGCAAAAAAGGCCATCTAGTTGCAACTTTCTAGGACCCATGGTTTCCATGAAAACGCCAACGATAAGTACAGTAGTAAAGACCATGGCATGGTAAGTTGGCAACACGTCCTGCACCCGGTGGTACACATATGTTGGTGGTACGATGCACGTTGTTACACGTCACAGCCAGTTCCCCTTTCCCCCATTCTTCAGCAGTGTAGTTTCACGCCCCGTCTGCCCGAGCAATCCGTTAATCGCAGCATGTCACAGCTTTGATTCACTAGGTACTGCAGATGTGAGCATGAGTACACAAATTCTGAAATAATGGACATAGTCATGGTGTATGGNCCTGTCACAGATTTGATTCACTAGGTACTGCAGATGTGAGCATGAGTACACAAATTCTGAAATAATGGGCATAGTCATGGTGTATGGTGAAGTGAGAGGCAATGGCAGAGAAGCTGCGCGTGTGTATAGCCAAAGATACCCTGCACGACGTCAGCCGAAACACCAGACATTCGCACACCTTACACAGTGACTACGTAAAACAGGCACGTTTCAGCATCGGTGTGGACCTGGTCGACCGAGAACCGTCCGCACACCGCAGTTTGAAGAGGCAGCCTTAGAGAATGTAACGGGAAACACTTCAACTAGCACCCGCACGATCGCGTGGAGAATGGATGCATCGAATGGCACAGTACGGTGTGTCCTCCATGAACAGTTTCTGCAGTTCAGATTACCACAGTAACTGGAGGATGTTCCGCTCGCCATCAGAGAACGGATGTGGCTGCAATACTATGGTGCACCGCCCCATTTCACCAGGATTGTGTGTGATCACCTGAACACAACGTTTCCCACTTGCTAGATAGGATAGGGTGAGTCTCGTGCTTGGCCACCAAGCTCCCTGTGCCTTAACACCATTAGACTTCAGGCTTTGGGGATTTTTAAGGCGTGCGTGTACGATACACCCGTGGTAGCTGAAAAGGACCTGTTAGCGAGGGTCATGGCTGCCTGCGATCAAGTGCGAGACACACCGGGAGTTTTTAAACGCGTCCGCCAATCTCTAATACACTGTATGAACTACTGCATTGACATTGTAAGAGCACATTTCAAACATTTGTCGTGAAATTGGTTGTGATACTGCCACCTGCATACTCTCGAATAATTGCAGTGTCTGTTCTGTTGTGCTGTCAGGTAGTNTGAAATTGGTTGTGATACTGCCACCTGCATACTCTCGAATAATTGCAGTGTCTGTTCTGTTGTGCTGTCAGGTAGTGCCTGCAGTGGCAATAACGCATTGCAACATCACGGAATATACGTGTGTTTACCCACGTTAGTACAGAGTGATGCTACTGGGCCCATTGCATCATTATAACTACTTACATGGCCATGATATTGCTACCACTGAACATGGAAATTTTGATTTAACCGGAAACGGTGGGTCCTAGGGAGTTGCAACTAGGATGCTTTTTTTTGCTAATTACAACGTCTTGCTTCATCCGATGGTATCCGCAATCAATTCAACCTCATGGTGTAAATGTTGCAAGCAATCAAAGGGTGCCANTGAAATTGGTTGTGATACTGCCACCTGCATACTCTCGAATAATTGCAGTGTCTGTTCTGTTGTGCTGTCAGGTAGTACCTGCAGTGGCAATAACGCATTGCAACATCACGGAATATACGTGTGTTTACCCACGTTAGTACAGAGTGATGCTACTGGGCCCATTGCATCATTATAACTACTTACATGGCCATGATATTGCTACCACTGAACATGGAAATTTCGATTTAACCGGAAACGGTGGGTCCTAGGGAGTTGCAACTAGGATGCTTTTTTTGCTAATTACAACATCTTGCTTCATCCGATGGTATCCGCAATCAATTCAACCTCATGGTGTAAATGTTGCAAGCAATCAAAGGGTGCCANATCTTGCTTCATCCGATGGTATCCGCAATCAATTCAACCTCATGGTGTAAATGTTGCAAGCAATCAAAGGGTGCCAACCCCTATTATTTACATTATGGAGGTGTGTATGACGTACCATACCTTCCTTTTATCCAATATCTCGGTTTAATTGATCCATATACCATTTTTTGTTCCTCTAACACAAATACTTTGCATAATATCCCACATAATATGCATGTCACCCTCCGCCTTTAAGGGCTTCTACAACCCTTATTATTTGCGATGNTTTGCATAATATCCCACATAATATGCATGTCACCCTCCGCCTTTAAGGGCTTCTACAACCCTTATTATTTGCGATGGACCATGGGTGTCCTATATCAATATTCCTCTTTTCCTTTCACTTATCACGTGTCCGAGTTTGTACACATGTTACCTAAACATGTTCTATATGCAGTAAACTCATCTAGTTCATTTCAAGTCGCTTTGAATATCAAACATTTGAAGTCCCACCTATATTTTTGGTATACAGCACATGGATGATGCTGNTTTGCATAATATCCCACATAATATGCATGTCACCCTCCGCCTTTAAGGGCTTCTACAACCCTTATTATTTGCGATGCACCATGGGTGTCCTATATCAATATTCCTCTTTTCCTTTCACTTATCACGTGACCGAGTTTGTACACATGTTACCTAAACATGTTCTATATGCAGTAAACTCATCTAGTTAATTTCAAGTCGCTTTGAATATCAAACATTTGAAGTCCCACCTATATTTTTGGTATACAGCACATGGATGATGCTGNAATTTCAAGTCGCTTTGAATATCAAACATTTGAAGTCCCACCTATATTTTTGGTATACAGCACATGGATGATGCTGTTTGGCAAGTTATTGCACATCTAAGTCTCGAGCCAGAAGAATGGATGCTGGAGTCAGTCTCGGCAGGAGTCAGTCCCGGCAAGAATCTGTCTCGGGAGGAGTCAATCTCGTCAGGATTCAGTCTCGGGAGGAATCAGTATCTGGAGGAGTCTGTCAGCAGGAGTCAGTTGGCAGGAGTCAGTTGGCATGAATCAATCGGCATGAGTCAATCGGCAGNGGATTCAGTCTCGGGAGGAATCAGTATCTGGAGGAGTCTGTCAGCAGGAGTCAGTTGGCAGGAGTCAGTTGGCATGAGTCAATCGGCATGAGTCAATCGGCATGTGTCAATCGGCAGGAATTAGTCGGCAGGAGTCAGTTGGCAGGATTCAGTCGGCAGAAGAGTCAGTCGTCGAACAAAAGGTCTTAACACCGGTTTTTTCATAGGTTGAAGATTTCGACAACAGTTATATTTATCCACAGAATATTAGTTTAATTACTCACAGTTTCCGACATTTAATAAAATCCATTTGTAAGCTCAATTTTCGAAGTCATATTTCCCCCTTATGAATTGAGCTAGGCTATAAGTTGTATTATATATGTATACTTCATTTTCGACAAGGGATCAACTCCAGAAGTATTTCGGACTAGTTCCCGAACAGCTTGTACAAGATACCGTAAATATATCACAGAGGCATAACAAAATTCCCTGAAAAAAAATTAACTAGGTCACTCCTTGAGGGGCAGAAAAAAGTAATGCAAAAACAATAGCAAAGCATAAAAATAACCACCAAGTAGCGTCGTATAATTGGGCCATATAAAAATGTTAATTATTTGCTTATTTATATATTTGCAAGACGTAATCTGTTTTCACCGACATTATTTTTCGTTGGCACACGTCTCGAAGGAGACGAAGACGCGACGCAATTCTTAGTAAGATGTAAGCCTAGGAATGTTTTGGTCGCCGCCCGCGTATATTTTCAGGGTAAATTAGTTCGAACTACCGTGTATGCTGGGACTGTAATGGCACTACAGACCCGAGAGCCTGAATAGGGAAGCCCGCGATGAGAGATCCTCTTGCATCCGGCGGGAGGTGACTGCCGACAACGAGATCGCCAGGAACGCCTAGAACTTCACGAAGTCTTCATTTTTAAATTATTATCAGCTTACTTCAAGAACTATTTTATTAAGTTGCAGAGACGAAATTTTTTTTTTTTTTCTGAAGTTGAACTGGCTCCAAATAATTTTAACCCCGGGAAACCTTGGAAGTTCGAATAATCGGCTTAAACATTGAACTAGTCTGTAGCAAATAAACAATTCAATTATTGTTTTTTTCTTGAAGTTAGAAATTTTTAATGCCAAGTCTAAAGTAAATGGAACACTTCAGTCACGGGAGAGGCTAGTGTTGCTGAGGCCACACACAACATCTCTAGTCTGCAAATTGATTACATTGTTCCTGTCATAATTAGTCTGATTTACAAGAAGGTAATTAAATTTCACATTTTTCNAGTCTGCAAATTGATTACATTGTTCCTGTCATAATTAGTCTGATTTACAAGAAGGTAATTAAATTTCACATTTTTCTTACAGCGTCTCTGCCGAGTAATTATTTCAAGTAGCAGTATAAATTTTCCTAGTGATATTTTGTGTTGTTTTGCATTTGAATTTGGTTGTCATTTGTGAGTGTTCTTCTGTCACACACTATAGTTCCTACATCTGGTGTACTAATTGCCACTACTGCAAGTTAGGTTGCATAAATCTGGCGTCGTACACGGGGCCTTCAAAAGTATACGCATTAGTAGAGACCGAAAAAAAACGCGAGTTCAGTGACCTGCAGGCTAGACTCTACAGCCTTATGTACAAATATTCTGGCATCAACTGCACATTGGTTGCTTGCTGTCACAGTGGAAGGTGACGATTGGACCAGCATTCTCCACGAAGTGTCAAATACGGGGTGGGCCAATGGATTAAGTTATATAAACGCATTTGTTTTGAATTATAGCTTGTCCTAAAATGAATCCGCGAATGCTTCAGGTCTCTACGCATTAGTAAACACAGTCTAGCTACAACTTCCAGAGGCAGCTGAGTTAGTTGTTACAACCAGCTCTATTAACAGTGTGAGGTGTATGTGCCTACATCACGAGGTCAGAAGTGGGACTGAATCTGGTTAAGTTTAGTACTGAATGTAAATAAAGCACTCATATCAGCTGGTACTTGATACTTTCCCAACTTCCATTCACATTTAATTAAAATATTGATTGAATAGTATTGCAGTATTAATAAATATAGAAATTAATGAAAACATTTTTGAGAGCTTATCTTTAAAACAAGTATGAAGCAATTATTATTCTTCACTGCCAATAAATTAGTTCTTGTGATGTTACATAATAACAAATCAATCATACTGGTTCCATTAATATTAATCAATAGAATTCTTGATAAAAAATTTAAAAAATAATATTTAGACAACATTAATATTATTATATTAATTATATGTAAAGTTTTTAAAAGAAATATTAGATCAAGACTATCCATANTTTAGACAACATTAATATTATTATATTAATTATATGTAAAGTTTTTAAAAGAAATATTAGATCAAGACTATCCATAACGTTCGCCGATTACTACAAAATCCCAAAAGACAGTTCTAAGCAAAAATAATTTTACTCTAAACAGTCACATATTTGCTCTTTTAATAGTAGAATAGTTTAAATTATGATAATCTCTCTCCTTAGACGGCCTAAAGAATAGGGCAGCACAACTTTCAAAATGTGAATTGCTAAAAGAAAGTGCCATGTGCCATCTTTGTCAAAACCAGTTAATAAATACAATTTTTCGCTTTCCTTTAGACGAATATTGCCAGCAGCACACGAGACGCCAGACAAGCATTTTGTTAGGGCACCTCAACTGGAAAGCCGTATGTTGCAAAGGAATACGAAAATCCACGTGCTCGTGAACCGCTATAGACAAATAAATTTAAAAAAGGAATAAAATTTTATCAAAACGTTAACGACATCGTAACAGGGGGCAATAATACGCATGCTGTACAATTTCACTCACCTTCAGGCGGGAAAACTAATTATTGTACTATTCTACTATGGATACAAGAAAAGGTTTCCACAGGAGATATTCACGCCATAATTGTTGCAATCGGAAATAAGAACGAACAAATTGTTCCGTTGACTAAATAGACACTGAGCTCGATATCTGCACATTCGAAAGGTCGCTGTGTACTTAGAGTCACAAAGGCTACATAAAATGCATTATAAAGCAATCTTGAAGATATGTATTATTGTTTGTAGATATAGTTGACACCAAAATAACAAACATATCACAAAACATATAAAAAATGTATAATTTACTGTAATAGTTTCTTAATTCGGAATACCAGAAGTTCGTGATCATATACAGTAGAACAGTTCCTGAAGGACCAAAGCATTGGTATTTAAAGAGAGTAATTAAAAGTCAGTTTCTTTTCTGGGTTGTCACATTAATCACAAAAATCATAAGATTTTTGTGCCTACAAGTTATATGGAAAATACTTTAAAGTTGAGAAACAAAGTTTGTTTTATTGCAATTCANATAGACACTGAGCTCGATATCTGCACATTCGAAAGGTCGCTGTGTACTTAGAGTCACAAAGGCTACATAAAATGCACTATAAAGCAATCTTGAAGATATGTATTATTTTTTGTAGATATAGTTGACACCAAAATAACAAACATATCACAAAACATATAAAAAATGTATAATTTACTGTAATAGTTTCTTAATTCGGAATACCAAAAGTTCGTGATCATATACAGTAGAACAGTTCCTGAAGGACCAAAGCATTGGTATTTAAAGAGAGTAATTAAAAATCAGTTTCTTTTCTGGGTTGTCACATTAATCACAAAAATCGTAAGATTTTTGTGCCTACAAGTTATATGGAAAATACTTTAAAGTTGAGAAACAAAGTTTGTTTTATTGCAATTCATTAAAATAAAACATTTTTACCCAGACTAAGAGGAAAATGAAAAGGTAAATATGGCCCGTAACAGACCAAACTGGCACAAACAAAACTTCACAAGGCGGGCGTAATTTCATGGATCAAACGTTTTACGAGCAACATTACCTCCGCTGTTCCTTAATGCCAAAATAATTATTTTCTGAGTTTACCTACGTCATTCATGCAGTAACCCACTATATGAAGCATTTTGTCGTAGGAGCGTATGGCACGAACATTATATGTATTTGTTTATTTAACAGTAGCCCAAAAGCTTATGTGAAATTCATCAGGAAAATAAACGTGACTTTATTCACACCGTAAGTTAGAGCCATCAATGCACTCACTCTTTTGAAACAAGAAACAATCCAACACAGCAATAACATCACGTAGGGTTTAAATCTTACATTATTATTACATACCGAAATATATTTTGTGACAGCCAAAAAGTGTTTCGTTGGTATTCATACCGTAAATTTTATTGTGAACATTAATTTTTCGACCCCACAAAATACATTTTTAGTGGTTACAGAAATTTAGTGGTGCAAACTAAAAAAATTTGCGTCCTACAAAAAAGAATTTGGCAGGTCGAACACCAATAAAACACTTTGTACCGCCACCATTTTTTTTTCTCAGTATATTTTAATTACTTTTATCCACAGTGTTTCAGCGAATGTTTCATGAAAATTGTATTGCAGTGTTTGTGACAAAACAAAGAGTCGGATAACGCCATGCTGCCCAGCATCGGCGCGTCATATTTGCAATTCTTTAATACTTACAGTTCGTCCCGCGTGATGACATGACTGTTTGCGAGAGCATCGTTGTTTCGTGATTTGCCAGCGAAGATGGTCTCGATCACGAGGAGCAGGCAACTGACCGTGGAACCAGCGAGCGGAGAGCACGAGAAACTACGAGAAATAACGCAGAGAGTGTCAGCAACTCCGCTACAAGTGGTGGACCACGCTAATGTAACTGCGCCAACGCTCAACATTGGTGTGAAAGATAGTCGCGCCATTGTTCTCGTCCCCAGCTTCAACTTTATGGTTGAAATAAGTTATTGTTAAATTCCGGGTGTAATTAAGTTACGTCATTGTCAATCAACTATCGAGGCTCGTAGCTAAGACTTGAGGGAGTTGCTTATCCAAGAAGGACGGTTGTCAAAAAGGTTTGCAGGTCTACCTACCCTCCAAAATGAGTGTCGTAATAGTTATTTTATATTTTCAGGCCATCATTAAAATCACTCGCATTTACGTACACGTAAGTTTCTGCGTCAGTTTCAGTACTGATAACCCAAGTAAGATTTTGTGGCTAAGCCACTTTTGTCGATCGATAGTCATACTCAAGCTTACATACTCCTACCCCCCCCCCCTCGACTAAAATAAATGTGGACTTGGATGAACGTTGAGTTAAGACTACCGCTAGTGAAAACATTGAGCATACATACTCCTGCAGCGCACATGCGTCCTGTTTGGTTGCCTTCAAGGTCGTGAAAGTTCAATGGGATGGATGTTAACAAAATTTTAGTTTCTTTAGAATGTACATACAACGCGCTGTCACGGCAACCTTCACAGTCATAACGTCATGTTGACGTTTGTATAATATGTGTGGGAAAATACGTATGAAATGAATTGTAGAATAAATGAAGAAAAAAAAATGTATTGGGCTGAAAGTTTACTGTTTAAGGAATTTTGTCTAGTAGCATCTCAATAGATCTACGTTGAAGAAGCTGACTTTATTGTTGCCTTGTGTTATGGTAAAGTATTCAATTCTGATGTCAAGTCACTTCATATTTTTAGTATGTAATTTTTTTAACCCACACAAATTTTTTTTTATAAAAATATGCAAAGCTACTTTACACTAAATGTAAACTTCCCCTCCCCCAATCGCCACCCTTCCCCAAAAAAAATAACAATTTTCAAGGTAGGTATTCCTATGAGCCCGGCCTCCACTCGGGCCGAAAAAGCGTCGGGGATAGTCAGCTGGGTAGGACAGTGCCGCGGGCGGCGTGAGGACAGGAGGCTAGGGAAGGCGTGTTCACGCGGAGATGGAGCTCAATAGCACAGCAGAGGCTTATTGTGTGGCGGCGTGCCTTTACTCCGCTAGCCAGAGCCGCACCCCGCCCCGCCGTCGCCGCAAGCAACGTCCAGGCACGTACGTCCCTAACGTAAACACGCTCGCAGGTCAACATACACATTATAGTCTAGTCGCACTTTCTTCACACTTTTTTAATCAAACCTTTGAGAAATCACCCCATCCATGTACGACGTGTTTGGTTGTTTCCTAACTATCTCGTAAATAACAAGCGTTTTATACTTGTGTTAACATAATGTTTTCATTTATAACTAATATGAATAGAAACAGGTACAAACTCGGTGTGTTGGTAGTGCCTAGTAAAAAATAGTTCTTATGCGAAATATGATTACACAGAGTGCNAACATTGAGCATACATACTCCTGCAGCGCACATGCGTCCTGTTTGGTTGCCTTCAAGGTCGTGAAAGTTCAATGGGCTGGATAATAACATTTTAGTTTCTTTAGAATGTACATACAACGCGCTGTCACGGCAACCTTCACAGGCATAACGTCATGTTGACGTTTGTGTAATATGTATGTGAAAACACGTATGAAATGAATTGTACAATAAATGAAGAAAAACAAATGTATTGGACAGAAAGTTTACTGTTTAAGGAATTTTGTCTAGTAGCATCTCAAGAGATCTACGTTGAAGAAGCTGATTTTCTTGTTGCCGTGTGTTATAGTAAAGTATTCAATTCTGATGTCAGGTCACTTCATATTGACGTGACAACGTCTTAAATTAGGTTGGGCTGGGAGTCACTTATGAAAAAGTGTAACGCTCGGTAACGTTACGATGAGTCACCGAGGAGGGGTAATCAAGGGAGGGAAATGAGGGGAGGAAACAGGAGGGGAGCCGAGCCGGCCAAGGAGAAAGCCACCTTGCATGGAAGCAATTCCAAAGACGAACGACGCGGTGGAGCTAGCGTCGCAGTTTTACAATTAATAAATGTAATTAGACGAACCACAAGGAAATTAATAACGCGCTTGATAAATAAAGACGCTCTCGCATTACTAAAAAAATATGTTTAATGAATATTCGTTGCAGTGACAGATATTGTGTTTTTGACGTGACAACGTCTTAAATTAGGTTGCGGCTGGGAGTCACTTATGAAAAAGTGTAACGCTCGGTAACGTTACGATGAGTCACCGAACGAGAGAGAGGCCCGCCGAATGCCTTGCGTCTCTCTCCCACTCAACTATGATCGGTCTGCCGCGCGCGCAGCACTACGTTGTCACGTAAAATCTTCGCCCGTAAAACCGACTTTACAGGCAACCATTTTTTTAGTATGTAATTTTTTCAACCCACACAAAATTTTTTTACTAAACGTAAACTTCCCCTCCCCCTCCACAATCGCCACCCTTCCCCCCAAAAAAATAACAATTTTCATGGTAGGTATTCCTATGAGCCCGGCCTCCACTCGGGCCGAAAAAGCGTCGGGGATAGTCAGCTGGGTAGGACAGTTCCGCGGGCGGCGTGAGGACAGGGGGCTGGGGAAGGCGTGTTCACGCGGAGATGGAGCTCAATAGCACAGCAGAGGCTTATTGTGTGGCGGCGTGCCTTTACTCCTCTAGCCAGAGCCGCACCCCGCCCCGCCGTCGCCGCAAGCAACGTCCAGGTACGTCCCTAACGTAAACACGCTCGCAGGTCAACATACACATTATAGTCTAGTCGCACTTTCTTCACACTTTTTGAATCAAACCACTGAGAAATCACCCCATCCATGTATGACGTGATTGGTTGTTTCCTAACTATCTCGTAAATATCAAGCGTTTTATACTTGTGTTAACATTATGTTTTCATTTATAACTAATATGAATAGATACAGGTACAAACTCGGTGTGTTGGTAGTGCCTAGTAAAAAATAGTTCTTATGCGAAATATGATTACACAGAGTGCNTACAGGTACAAACTCGGTGTGTTGGTAGTGCCTAGTAAAAAATAGTTCTTATGCGAAATATGATTACACAGAGTGCGCACGAATGCGGTGCGTTGGCGGTGTGGTGTAATTTTCTAAGCTTTGTTTATACGAGGTGGAGGTATATCCTGGAAGTAGAACTTTCGCAGGGCTTCAGAAAAGTTAGAAATAACCGTGAATGGAATATTCACTGTCATCCTAGTATTGTGAGCAGTTCACCGCTGATTAAGTACTTCTGAAAGTCCAATTTTATTTCTTCTTTCCAACCAGTGCGTGCACCCACAACATGTGAAGATTAACTTTTAACATTTCCTTGAACTTTGTCGATCAAGTTATGAACATAAAAATGGTATCATTAAACCTATACTCAATCTGATGTTTATAAAAGTTACATATCTGATTTTAGTTGACACAAAAGTAGACGTTAGACTTAAGATAAGTGCGTTAAGAAGGGGAACCATCCCCCCCCCCCCGTTAACTTCCAGTTTTGCAGGGAGTAATGTAATCAATACGGGGGATTCTTTGTATTTATAATGTTTCGATGAAGGATTTATTTTCAAAAAATGTTTTAAAATGAGCTTAATTGTCGGTGAACAGCTATAAATATAACTGAATAACCTTAAACAATTTAATACAAACGATCTAAAAACATGTTTTTTATAATGTACAAAAATTATTTATGAAATAAAGCATTTTATTAGAGATTATTTTACCTTGAAACTCACTAAAAACAATATAATTTCTGTATAATTACTGAAATAACTATGAGCTGTATTATTTTATTAATTATTCGGCAGAATTTACCCTCATTAGATAATTAATTAAGAAAAAGAAGGATGAAAAGTAAATAATGTTTGTGAACAATTTTAGGTTTCTCTTCTGACAATACAGCTAATTCCTGATTATTGTTCGACAAAATTCTACTTAACAACAAAATTAAATTTTGAAAGTAAATTTTGGGAAGGATAATTTCCTTTCCGTTTATTGATATCCTGTTTGTACGTGATTCAATGCGAACTCAGGTAGGCAGATTCCAACAGAGCTACAGAGTTTGTGTATTGAGCAGTTGTCAGCATACACTGCTATCCAGNGAACTCAGGTAGGCAGATTCCAACAGAGCTACAGAGTTTGTGTATTGAGCAGTTGTCAGCATACACTGCTATCCAGTCCCTCCCAGTCACCGGGCCGGCTGCCTAAANTTTTGGGAAGGATAATTTCCTTTCCGTTTATTGATATCCTGTTTGTACGTGATTCAATGCGAACTCAGGTAGGCAGATTCCAACAGAGCTACAGAGTTTGTGTATTGAGCAGTTGTCAGCATACACTGCTATCCAGCCCCTCCCAGCCCCCGGGCCGGCTGCCTAATGCACACATATCCCGCGCGCGGGTCACTTCTGCAGCTCCGCTTGTCCACTGATCCTCAGTCTGCATGCGTCACACAACCATGCGATGCGCTTTACTGCGTGGAGCTCAGATCTCGTGCGACAGATTCTGCTGGGCGCGTGTCATTACCCCTGAGTTCGTTTTCCCTCAAGTTTAGGCGAGGTTAAACCAGGCAAAACGATATTAGGGATAACGATATCAAGCACATCGAAGTTAGGCGATACGAAATTAGGTGAAACAAATTTAGTATAAAGGAAGGTAGGAAAAATTTACATTTCTTATTTTAGGGAAAACGCCATTAGGAGAAACGAATTTAAGGAAAATGAATTAAGGGAAAACGACTTTGAGCGAAACACAGTTTTGGTGAGGAATCTCAGAAATGTAAAATTTTAGTAGCATCGCCGTTAGGCAAATCGAATTTAGGTTAAACGGATTTCGGGAAAAGAATTTAAGCAAAACGAAGTTAAGCAAAACTAATTAAGAGTAAACTATTTTAGGGGCAGTGGAATGTACCCATTCTGTCGATTTACTACCCCTTCCGTAATGCACCCTTGCATCATCTATCATCTTCTTTATGCAAAATACTTCCTTTATCTTTGTCCCTCTCTGGAGCTTTTCAGAATTATTATAATTTTTTTTTTTTAATCCTGTAAGTCAGCCTCTTAAGGACTTCTCTGGCGTGCTCTGCGTAACACAACAAAGCTCATGTTACCAGACTATGCCACAAACCTTGTGCCTTCCATACCTACTTCTTATATTCCAAAGTGGCAGCAGAGATAAACATTTCCAGTGACAAAAATCAAAGCCATTAGGTGGCTGTTTGGTTCACAGTATGACTGCGGCATAAAACAGTTCCTACGGTATTTTATCATTTTTACAGTCAAACTTAGTAATTAAAATTGTTCTGTGATATTAAAATACTCCGTGAGCATACAAAAGTATGCGCTTTTGCAGCTTGGATACATGTTTTGTTTCTTGTCTCATTTCGGAGGAAAGACGCATCGAGTAACCACTGTTACGAAAGTTGGTGGACGTGGCAGTATGGGCTAAATTGCCGAAATAAATGTAAATCGGAACGAAAATATTGATGATTATTATTATTTAGGTATGCAAGCTCGGTATCTGAGTGCTGCAAGTGATTTAATATTTCTGTTCTTCATGATAGTTAATAAAATTATCTGACCACTATAACAACATCCTATCGTTTTCACAATGCCTTCTCGATGACGAGAGAACGAAGTTCTGAGTTATGCATGGTGATACGAACTGCTTTTACACACCTAAAAATCAATAGGGTGGGCAGAAGCGATATACTCTACCAACATTAGTTTATTCAAAGCAATATTTTATATTAGATGGTTGATGTATTCAAAACGAAATAAATTGTTAACTTGCACTTTATAACTAAATTTCTCTTGTAAATGTACATGTATGTGTAATATTTGGTTGGGTTGGTTGGTAAGTGCTTATAACTATTTTCTTTTTCATTATGTTTTTTTATATCAGTTTGCATCAGTATTATTACTATCGTTCCCACACTTCTGAGTGGAAATTTCGTTGCCTAACATAACATACAGTGCATGATGCTCACACATATGTATTGGTTGGTAAACATGAATAATTACTAATTTTACAATACATTTTTTTTTAATCTGTTTGTCTCAGTGAGCAGCAGTGTCGCCTCTCTCTTGCGCGACTAATGGGTTAAATGTGTGTTGCTTCGTATTTGCTTATGGTTCTGCTAATATATATATAATGCATATTCAAAATAACTACATATATATCAATATAGTATTTAAAACATGATAAATTGTTAGATTGTACTGTATAACTGAATTCCTCTCGTAAATGAAAGTGCATGTGTGACTCAGATGGTCTGGTACCCTGAAGCCTGATGCAACTCTCTCTTGGCTAGTGTTCTGTGACATCTCTTCGCTTGTCGAGACCTGCACGATGTTCGTGCTGGCCGACGGCTGTATGGGAAGACCCTAAAGATTGATCCCGCGAAGTCGGCAAGGTCGGATGTTTTCCGCCGCTCGTGATGTGATTGTTGGTTGTTCACTAAATTCGAGGGTTTCGTTTCAGTCGATTCGTAAGGAAGTCGTTTGCTATCTGTTGTACTGGTCAGGACGGTCTGGTATTGTATAGTGACATTTAACACACACTGCATACAGCAATCAACGCTTGTGGAATATGTAATTGTGCTGGTTGGTAAGTGCTTATAGCTATTTTTCTCTTTACATTTTGTTTTTATATATATTATGTATGGTTTGTTAACATTGTAATTATCTATATGTATAACTTTATTTCTTTTCATTCTATGGCCGGTTGTTAAGGGTTACCCATGTTAGCGATAACTCGAGCTGCCGACCCTTGTGTAGGACTGATGATGATCGTTTATATTATCATATAAGTATTTTACAGTTGCCACAAATATGAGCATCGTACATGTATCACATTTGTATATATATTGCTTTTTGCATATCGCAGTTTGTTGTGAGTTAACAATGCTGACTTTTATTTACGTATCCATTTTAACATTTATATATACAGTCTCGATGTTGTTGGTTGATTAAGGGAGGCTAGCTGTCGCTAAGGGAGACCGGGTTGGTAGACACTTGCGCAACCATGCGAAAAGGGTGGTGGTGGGTTTTAATGAGTGTGTGCAGGCCGATGTGTATGTATGTGCCATTTTAGACTTTACATGCCTGCGGTTCGGAAATTACAGCCAACTATGCTTATAAGTGCACATAATACATAAATGACCCTGCGATCATTTTCGTTGTTGGGGGCGATGTCTATGTTACGAATTTGGTGACTATCTTAAACTGCAGTCTTCACATTGTTCGGGATCCACTCAACGAAGTAACTGCTGTTCTTGTTCTGGGTGTTCAGCATCTGCTCATCCATATCCTTAATGGACATGTAGCCACAGAAGACTGTAGCAACTGCGAGGTAACGACTATGGTGTGGATCTCAGGAAGCCATCATGTTCTTGAAATTAAACATCTGCTGGTTAAACTCTGGCACAGTAATGGTGCGGTACTGTTGGCTACCTCAAGAAAGAGCGTTTAGGGGATAAATAAATTTGTGATAATTTTCGTTGATGGGAGTGTTATGTATGGTATAAAATTGGTGACTGTATCTTAAACGAATCCGAAATTACAGACACACTCTGCTTGTAAGTATGAATAGTAAATAAATGACACTGCGATCATTTTTGTTGTCGGGGGCCTTGTCTATGTTACGATTTTTGGCAACTGTAGCTTAAATAGTTCGGAAATTAGACAACTATGCTTATAAGAACTCATAGGTCATAAATGATACTGCGATCAATTTCGTTGTCGGGAGTGTTGGGTATATTATGAATTTAGTGACTATCTTAAACGATTCGGAAATTACAGTCAACTTTCTTATAAGTAAGCATAGGGCATAAATGACACTGCTATAATTTTCGTTGTCAAAGGCGATGTCCATGTTACGAATTTTGTTATTAATTTAATGACTGTTCTTAAATGTTTCTTAAATTACAGTCAACTGTGTTTATAAGTACGCATAGGGCATAAATGACCCTGCGATCATTTTTGTTGTCCGGGGCGATATCTATGTTACGGATTTGGTAAATGTATCTTAAACGGATCGGAAATTATGTCCAACTATTCTTATAATTACACATAGGGCATAAATGACTCTAAATCATTTTCTTTGTTGGGGGCGATGTCTATGTTACAAATTTGGTGACTGTATTTTAAACAGTTCGGAAATTACAGCCGTTTATGATTATAAGTTCGCTTAGGGCATAAATTACCATACGATCATTTTCCTTGTCGGAGGCCTTGTCTACGTTACGAATTTGGTGACTATCTTAAACGGATCGGAAATTACGGTCAACTATAATTATAGGTACGCATAGGGCATAAATGACGCTGCGATCATTTTCGTTGTCGGGGGTGATGTCTATGTTACTAATTTGGTGACTGTATCTTAGATTGTTCGGGAAATACGGCCAACTAGGATTATAATTTCGCTTAGGGCATAAATGACCCTGCGATCATTTTCGTTTCGGGGGTGATGTCTATGTTACTAATTTGGTGAATGTATCTTAAACGGTTCGGAAAAAAACGGCCAACTATGCTTTTAAGTACGCATAGGGCATAAATGACTTTGTGATTATTTTCGTTGATCAGGGTGATGTGTATCTCATGAATTTGGTGACTATCTTAAACGGGTCGGAAATTATGGCTAGCAATGCTTGTAAGTACGCATAGGACATAAGTTACCCTGCTACCATTTTCGTTGACGGGGGTGGTGCAAATGTTACGAATTTGGTGACTTTATCTTAAACGATTCGGAAATTACGGCCAACTATGCTTATAAGTACGCGTAGGGTATAAATTACCCCGCGACCATTTTTCTTGTCGGAGGTGATGCCTATGTTACGAATTTTATGACTGTATCTTAAACAGGTCGGAAATTTTGGCGAACTATACTTAAAATGTTCTCATAGGGCATAAATGACCCTGCAGTCATTTTCGCTGTTGGAGGTGATGTATATGTTATGAATATGGTGACTGTATTTTTAATGGTTTGGAAATTATAGCTGACTATGCTTATAAGTATGCAATGAGAGCATCGCATAGCCAATCAGGGCCAAAACCCTTTCGAGAGCCTCGCATAGCCAATCGGAGACGAGACCCTTTCGAGAGCCTCGCGTAGCCCGCTCCTCACTTCTTACTTCTCATTTACGCAGAAAGGTCACACTGAGCCACATTGTGGAGTCAACGACAGAAATTGCGCAAAACATTTTTTGATAGAAAATCGGGAAATTTTGAGGGAAATCCGAGAAACTTTCTGGCAAATTTGACCATTTTTACAGTTAGTGGCTGCCAAAATGGCCGCCGTAGGAGGAAAGAAGAGGGAAATAACGTCATCCAAGATGGCCGCGGCTCGTCCCTGCCAGGTGGCGTGAAACATACTATTTCTAACTACTCAAATAGCTATTAACTTACATATATGTATTAAATTACTTGAATTCGTAAAACAAATAAAAATAATATGTACTCCATGTGTACAATATGCAGCTATCTCCGCAGATTTCTTTGCCGCAGTACGTTACAACAAATATAGCGGCTATTTAGGGTTTGGTAAATTACAGTAGTATTTAGTAAATCTCGTTGCATAATAAAAACAGATTCTGAACTACCAAACATGTCATCTTATTAGTATACAATATTGGGTCACGTGACCATTTAATAAACTGAAGTGCCAAAAAAAACAGGTATAGGCGTGCGTATGCAAATAACAGAGGTATGGAACCAATCAGAGTAACGCGATGCGGTCGGCAGCGCCTATATAAGACAACAAGCGTCTGGCAAAGTTTCTAGATCGGTTACTGCTGCTACAATTGCAGGTTATCAAGATTCAAGTGAGTTTGAACGTGGTGTTATAGTCGGCGCACGAGAGATGGGACATAGCATCTCCGAGGTAGCGATAAAATGTGGATTTTCGCGTACGACCATTTCACGAGTGTACCGTGAATATCGGGAATCCGGTAATCTTCGACATCGCTGCGGCCGGAAAAAGATCGTGAACGAACGGAACAAACGACGACTGACGAGAATCATTAAACGTGACAGACGTGCAACCCTTTCTGAAACTGACGCAGATTTCAATGCCTCCTGCATACCTTCAGACATTAGTCGAGTCCATGCCACGTCGTCTTGCGACACTTCTGCGTGCTCGCGGGGGCACTACACGATATTAGGCAGCTGTACCAGTTTTTGTTTTGCCCTGCAGTGCATATTTAAACATCCAACTGAAACAAGGCCTTAGTGTGCTAAGTGTGAACATCGAGTCATATTTCTGTATAAATGATAAATCCTGTTAAGCGAATAAAAGCTTGCGAACATAATTTAATTAGAAACGACAAATAACTCACGATTTTGAAAGTCTGTGGAGATGGGAATGATGAAGATTCCAAAACTGCGAACCAGAGTATCCATATTTGAAGTTCTGATATGAATACATCCAACAAATTAATGTTCATCTGACTCGTCTTTGCTTTTGAACACTGTACCTGTACGATGGTTTTCCCTTACTCGTATGCCTACGTGGAATTCAACTCCCCAGCGGTAGTCGCTCGCGGCAATTCAGTGTCAACGTGAAAAGAGACGCTGGTTTGTCTCGGTGTCCGAGCTAAGCTGTAAAGAAACACTCCACTCGACTGGAGGGCCCGCGTAGTGTATTGTTCCCTGGAGAGGTTCCGCTGTAGCCCGCACTCTTCAGAACAGACCGGTAGCGCTGCCCAGNGAAAAAGATCGTGAACGAACGGAACAAACGACGACTGACGAGAATCATTAAACGTGACAGACGTGCAACCCTTTCTGAAACTGACGCAGATTTCAATGCCTCCTGCATACCTTCAGACATTAGTCGAGTCCATGCCACGTCGTCTTGCGGCACTTCTGCGTGCTCGCGGGGGCACTACACGATATTAGGCAGCTGTACCAGTTTTTGTTTTGCCTTTCAGTATATATTTAAACATCCAACTGAAACAAGGCCTTAGTGTGCTAAGTGTGAACATCGAGTAATATTTCTGTGTAAATGATAAATCCTGTTAGGCGAATAAAAGCTTGCGAACATAATTTAATTAGAAACGACAAATAACTCACGATTTTGATTTGAAAGTCTGTGGAGATGGGAATTATGAAGATTCCAAAAGTGCGAACCAGATTATCCATATTTGAAGTTGTAATATGAGCACATCCAACAAATTAATGTTCATCTGACTCGTGTTTACTTTTGAACACTGTACCTGTAGGATGGTTTTCCCTTTCTCGTATGCCTACGTGGAATTCAACTCCCCAGCGGTAGTCGCTCGCGGCAATTCAGTGTCAACGTGAAAAGAGACGCTGGTTTGTCTCGGTGTCCGAGCTAAGCTGTAGAGAAACACTCCACTCGACTGGAGGGCCCGCGTAGTGTATTGTTCCCTGGAGAGGTTCAGCTGTAGCCCGCACTCTTCAGAACAGACCGGTAGCGCTGCCCAACGGCGGCGTGGCACAACGCGTTTGGCCTCTCCGTGCCAACTGCCTCGAGGGACTTAATAATTCCCTTAACTCTTATCAAGGTGCCTGATTCCTGCCTTCGTGCGGATAGCACATAGCAGTCCCGCACCCTCCCGAGGGTCCACATCCTTAGGAATACCTAAAAAGGATACCTCGAGAAAAGTGTAGTGAGTGAAGAGATTTGGGCGGCCGATGAGGGTGATGCGAGCTGAGTACGGAGCACCGCTGGAATTAATGGGATAGGTAAACGGGATATCCCCTAGAAAACCCACCGACAAGCTGTATCATCCGACACGATTGCCACAGCAAAAATCCGGGAGCGACCCCGCCGGGAAACGAAACCCGGTTCGCCTAGGTGGGAGGCAAGTCATCTAACCACTACACCACCGCGACCCCGAGGAAAGTGTAACTTACTACTACATATTCCCACGAGCTCATAAAGTCAAAACGTTGGACGCTATTGCTACTGCTTGAAGACGTATATTCTCGTTTATACTATAAAAAAGTATTTTTTTTNAGTCAAAACGTTGGACGCTATTGCTACTGCTTGAAGACGTATATTCTCGTTTATACTATAAAAAAGTATTTTTTTTAGTGTATTATTATATTATGCGAACTAATTAAGAGTTTACATAATTCACAAGACTGCGAGTATAACATTTCGTTGACACTGAGGTAGTATTTACATTGTGCCTAACTTTCTTCTGTCATTTCAATGTGCCGTTTAACTAAGGACGTATTTTACCACTATATTGGAAATAATCAAATATTTGTGGGCTGGCAGATCAGTTGAAATATTTATGATTTACTACTGCTTTTACATTTTTCTTTTGTTAAACTTTATTTAAAGCGTTAGTTTGTATATATTCAATACTTCTAATTTAACGGCACAGGTCAGTCGACTGACTACGGTATTTCGCTGCTATAAATTAATATAGTCCCATCACTTAAGTAATATTTACAGAATACGAAATCCGAACTCTAAGTGTAGTAGTGATTTTTCAGTTTAAATTGGCTTACCAACTAGCAAACGTGCTTAAATAAATACAAGAGCTTGCAAATTTATTAGAAAGGCATAGATAAATTTATTGTTGTGTTTTATTATTAGAACTTATTTTAATTCTGCAGGATGCAAGTGACGTTGTTTAAATATAATAATTTTTACATTAGAAATTATTATGAAATTAAATTAACATATACGTGTAAAAGATACATAATACCCATCCTCTTATAGTTGCACCAAATGATGGCGAATTAACTTTAAGTTTGTTTTTCTCCTAGTTTACACTATGTTAGCATTTTAGGTATCTTCAGGTTATGAATTTTTACGTTCTTTAAGTATTTCTTACTGCTGTATATCAATTGAGCTAATTCTTCCCGGCCCCAAAGTCAGAAGATTACAGCAGACACATACGTAACACCAAAATGTCAAGTGATGATGTTTCACATCAAGGCTACCTGCTAAGTTTTGCTATTTAAGTATAGTGGAGCAAGTATCAACGTGTTTACATTTCTGTAATATTAATATTAATTGCTCTTAGGACCAAATTTAATGGAACTTCGAAGCTGTGAATTATGAGCCAGACGTGTTTATAGTAGAACCTAAAGCAGTATTAAGTTCCACCGCTCTTGGCCTTCCTTCTGTGTCCAAAAGTTCGGGAGTATTCGCCATATCTGTCACTATCGAACCAAAAAAACCTAAAATCATGGAACGTTTTCATAGTTTCTGAGAGAAGGGAAGTTTATACAAGTCCAAGTACAGCTCCTCGTATACTGTTTACCGATTCGTAGCGAAAATCTAATTCAGCAGTGAGTGAGAGAAATTCAGCAGTGAGTGAGAGAAAAACAGTGCTTTGGTTGTAGTTTTCGCGCGCATAACACCGCAACAGTAATACATTTTTCTCTGTTATCGCACAAATAGAGTCGTTAATTCAGTCCTTTTTTATTTTAATGGTCTTTATAGAAATTTTTAAGACTTCCATTTTCTGTGTGACTGTAGTTTAAGAGGTGATCTCAGTAAGCGAGGTTAATAAGGCGTTTCACAAAGTTCCTGCTTCGAATCCTGGATCTGACAGTCTTAAATTAAAGTTTATATCAGCTCAAAATGTAAGCCTGTCTCCGACTAGCCTTCCAGCATAAAGTAAGCGAACGAAGATTCATTATAAAAATATTCAGTTGCTGAACATATTTATGAAGATAAAAGAAAATCGTAGTTTCCTGAAGCAAATGTTTCCACAAAGGGTTCATTTTCAACTTCGAACTGTAGTCAATAACAGACGTACACTGGCATAAATGTTTATTTGAACAAAATAAATTATTTTTGCAAACTGTTAAACAATTTTGTACATTCGGTCCATCCAAACATTCTGTTTTCAAGAAAATTTTCCTGGCCCATAAAAGGTGTTTCGTCAACTCAAATGCGTATTTTGTTATTTAAAAAATGTGTTGCATTTCAAGTTTTTTTTCCGTTAAGAAATTTTTTTTTGGGGAGGGGGGGGGGTCAACTATTTTGTTTGGCCATATATAAACAAATTTTACCTATTTGAAAGGTGAAATATGTATACAGCTGAAGTTACTGTAATAAACAATTGTGTATCACGCTCGTAATAACGATTTCGTAAATAAAGTGCTAAAAATATTCACTAACTAGTAACGAATTAAAGTCTTTCATTATTTAACACTACTGATGTTAAATGATAAAAGCCCTCGTAACAGTTAATGGATAAATATGCTTTATTTCAATAACTCATAGTTTTTGTTCTAAAAGTATAGTTTCAAAGTTATCTGGTATCAGTATTTATTTATTTATTTATTTTATTTACTGCTAAATTCTGTTACAGGCTTGTTAACAATTTTGACGAATTACATAGAAAATATTTAAGTTAACATTACAATCATCTTAAGTATAAACAGAACAAATCAATACCAAATTAACAATAATAACGGGGCAATACATTTTTGAGAAAAACTGTGTTTGTGTGGAATATTCTACTTGAGCCGGATATTAAACAGAAAAGATTTCCGTTATGTAATCGAGTTCTTTTTTTTTTTTTTTTTTTTTNTTAGACCGTTTCTAAACACGCGTTCTGAACTTTCTGAGTACCATATTGTCGTTTTGCTGAGATTTACGAACATTCCTGCATAATAGTTTGAAATATATAGAACTAGCGCATCACATAAATAGTCGGTAGTAAATTCATTTTTAAGGCTGTAAAGGTTGCTTAGTCACGTGGTACAACAGATCGCAGCTCTGCGTGCTTACCTGCAATTGGAGTCACGTGGAAGGCAGAAAAGTAAAAGACGGAGGACAGAAGAAGTAAGGAAGACGACCTCGTTTGACGTTGGCGGTAGTAGGGTGGCGACGGTGCTGACAGCTAGCGGCAGGGACGGCGGGGATGTCCTGGGCGAGTCCAGGTACCTGGNCAACTATTTTGTTTGGCCATATATAAACAAATTTTACCTATTTAAAAGGTGAAATATGTATACAGCTGAAGTTACTGTACTAAACAATTGTGTATCAAGCTCGTAATAACGATTTCGTAAATAAAGTGCTAAAAATATTCACTAACTAGTATCGAATTAAAGTCTTTCATTATTTAACACTACTGATGTTAAATGATAAAAGCCCTCGTAACAGTTAATGAATAAATATGCTTTATTTCAATGACTCATAGTTTTTGTTCTAAAATTATAGTTTCAAAGTTATCTGGTATCAGTATTTATTTATTTATTTATTTTATTTACTGCTAAATTCTGTTACAGGCTTGTTTACAATTTGTACGAATTACATAGAAAATATTTAAGTTAACATTACAAACATCTTAAGTATAAACAGAACAAATCAATACCAAATTAACAATAATAACGGAGCAATACATTTTTGAGAAAAACTGTGTTTGTGTGGAATATTCTACTTGAGCCGGATATTAAACAGAAAAGATTTCCGTTATGTAATCGAGTTTTTTTTTTTTTTTTTTTTTTTTAGACCGTTTCTAAACACGCGTTCTGAACTTTCTGAGTACCATATTGTCGTTTTGCTGAGATTTACGAACATTCCTGCATAATAATTTGAAATATATAGAACTAGCGCATCACATAAATAGTCGGTAGTGAATTCATTTTTAAGGTTGTAAAGGTTGCTTAGTCACGTGGTACAACAGATAGCAGCACTGCGTGCTTACCTGCAATTGGAGTCACGTGGAAGGCAGAAAAGTAATATACGGAGGACAGAAGAAGTAAGGAAGACGACCTCGTTTGATGTTGGTGGTAGTAGGGTGGCGACGGTGCTGACAGCTAGCGGCAGGGCCGGCGGGGATGTCCTGGGCGAGTCCAGGTACCTGGCAGGCAGTTCACTTCATTATTCCCCGGCCTCGCAGTGTGCAGATTATCTCCCCGGAGCACCACAATGCGCCATCTACGGACGACAACCGTACAACCGCCCCGCCAAACCACGACACTCCTAACTAGTATCGCCCGCAGGACGGCGCAGCGTTTCAATATGTTCCTCCAAGAAGTTGTTGTTGAGAGAATTGGGTAGCTCTTAACAACGAGCCCTTGAAAGACGATGAGGGTGAAATGAAGTGAGGATGGAGCAGCGCCGGAATGCAAGGACGGGGGAAACTAGAGATTTCGAAGAAAACCCGCCGACCAGCGGCATCGTCCGACAGGATTCCCACTTGCGAATATCCGGAGTGACTCGGCCGGAGATTGAAGCCGGTTCGCCTTGGTGGAAGGCGAGCAGTCTAACCGCTCAGCCACCGCGGCCCCGAGTGTAAAGTAACAGAGAGCAACAGCTGAAGAAAGTACGAGTAAACGAGCTTGATGTAAATGGCATGCAGTGTTTACAAATATGTACTGATTTATCAACCAACCCAAATTCCAAAATAGATGTAATACTTTTCCCAAACTCTTTCTTTTCCAATAATTAGTAATTTGCATAAACAGATTTCCTTAACCAAAAGTTAATCATAAACATTACGTCTAAAAGTGCAACCTTTATTCAAGTTATATATTTAATAAAAATTGGAATTTTATAACTTGTCATTTGTAATTGTTCCGTGTGTGTGTGTCTGTAGCCAGTGTGGCCACATTTCCTTTCAGTTTGTGTAGTTATACCTAATCCCCACCATTTTCCGTTTACCCTTCGCTACGCACTGAAATATAGCGTGTAAAAGTTTTACTCTGGCAAGATACTCAGGTTAATTACTCTGCAGTTTTGTGACACAGCCGAGAGCGAGTAAAACATTTACTCAAAGTATTTTTGGACAGCCAAAGATAAATTTTACTCGCAGAATAACATTTTGGAATGCCGCCTAGCCTACTTGCGGGGATAAAACAGCAGCCAAAAAATTATGGATGGGAAGTTGGACATCTCACCGAAGCCCTCATAGCCAGAGGCCTCTTTCACCTGCATAAGAAAAAGAAAATAGGTAATTAACAGAAAAGTTTAAGTGCCTGCAGGAGTGAAGTTAAGAGCCATATTGATGAAGCTGGGTTTGCGATTGAAAAATTATGAATGAAGAATTATGCAGGAAACGCATTTCTCGTACACGGAACTGCGTCTTCTGGATTTACGATTCACATTTCACAGCCCAGTCAACGAAAACTTGCGACAAGCCTGTCCGATTATTTTTTTCCTAACCGTACCTCGTATAACACAAACATGTACACAGATTATTCTTCAAAGCAGACATTTTTTGATAGAGAAGCTGCCGTAGTGAACTTAATTCATGCGCGCCCTTTTTATATTTTTGATGCTTACATTGCTGTAAATAACAGTTTTCCCGCCAACAACACCGACTGCTCTGTTCTAATTGGTCACTGCCACACAACATTTACTTAAGACATAAAATATATATTATGCTTTATGGAAATCGCTTTATGGAAATCGCAACACTGCACACGACGTGCTAAGTACTATTGGAAACCAACATATAAAATAAAGAAAAATTGCAATTCTTCTCTACACGTCAAAACGCATAAGTTAATGCTTCATTTTTCTATTGTAATCCCAACTTAAGATAGATTATAAGAAGGAAAAATTGCTATGAGTAATAAATTTAAAATTTAGTTTAATTTTAAAATCTAACATAATATCTGATTTCTAGAAGACGTGGATACATTTTAAAGGAAACTATTACGGTTTTAATTCAAACGTTTTCCTGGGAGTTTCCATACCTTCAGACAGACCTGGCAGCTCCTCCTCCTGCCAGAAAAAAACTCAAGTTTGAATTCACCGCTGTTTCCAACGAAGCTCCCTACCCTTACATTGTGAATCTGCACTAAAAAACACTTTTTACTTAATTCTCCGGCAAATGTGTTACGTTCACTTATTTGCATTTGCAGGGTCCAGTGCGGTACAAAACAGTCTAAAGTAAAGTGACCTCACAAAGAATAACAAAAAAAGAAATGCTTTTACGTATAGTGCTCCTTGTTGTAGTCAAGGCATTTCCTTTGGCAGAATAGGCCTACTGAAATGATCGTGTTTGTCGACCACGAATACAGTGCTTAATGCAAAACTGCAGGATTGATTGACTTTTGTTTAAAGCTTCTAAATGTTTTAATAAACTCATTACTACATAAAAAAAGTTCGGAGACTTTTGTATATTTAGTGTGTGTGCTATTTCGGGGACAAGTTTCGTTATGACATTTCAACACTTACAAGACTTAAATATGTGCGTAGTTCAGTTCATATTCATCGCGAAAAGGCACACACATATCGATTATTTTGGTTACCTCAGATACATATAAATTTTTTAACAGCTACGTGAATATTTTGGTGTTGACCAAAATTTCTTTTTTTTTGTTGTGGATAGAATAAAACCTAATAAACATATTAGTTACGAAAACTCAATGTTGACGAATAACTTCACTTTAGTCCTAGCTCACTTTCTCTAAGTTATATACAGTAGAACCTACGTCAACCATCATTGTAGGCACATTTCTCTTTTATTATCTAAATTCGCGTGAAACGTGTTTTCCAGATTTTTACGATAACTAGCTACGTATATATTTCCAGGGGGAAAATTCACCATTATTAGACCATGCAGCAAACAACCGATTTTAATCAGGTTTGAAAACAGTGGTAGTTTTATTGGTTTGGTTCGTCGTAAAGTGCCCAAGATTTAGCAAATGAAATCAAACTTGATAGAAGGAGAAAATATTCTGAATCTTAAACATGTTGACTTTATTCGCCTATTAGAGAATTTTAATTAATGATACTCATAGAACGATATGGTTTCTGTAATTGCAATCAAGCACGAAATGCTTACTTTCCCTGGGCCACTTAAATAGTAAAGTGGTAAAAATACTTGCCAGTAGTATACAAACCACGGTTCTGGCTCAAGTTCAAGCGCCATAAGCCATCATCTAATCGCATTAATTAATTAAAAAATTATGATATTAACATAAAATGATACATTTTCACCTGTGTTTATTAAGTCAACGAATGTTAAATTTATTATAAGATTGTACCAAATATTGGAGTAAAATCATTCAATCTCATTTATGCTCATTAACCCAACTTCGTGTAAGAATATAACAAATTAGCCTGTAAACGATAATATAAACTTATTCTATACAACAGTAACCCTAAAATAAGTTATATATTTACGAAAATTTATATATCAAGCATACTAACTGAAAATTTTAAATTTATTTAATACCTTTAACCTATGTGCAAGATATTTTATTATCTAATGTAGATGAGTTTTTACGAAACATTGTGTCAACTATTTCAAAGTTTGGTATTTTAATTGTTTTTTTAAGTGCTATCTCAGTAACATTTTATAAACTTTTTGTTTTACTTTGTTTTTAGTAAACAAGTCATATCGAAAAAATAACAAATAAAATTACGAAATATTCCTGTCATTTGTATAACTTTTCAGCACAAGGAGAAACAATGAAAGTATTTTGAGATGATTCGACGCACACATTCATATATCTCTTATCAAGCCGTTTCATATGTGAACATTCGACGCAAGAAGCTCAAGAAACCCAAATCGATTCAACAAGAAAAAAAAATTTTACGAAATATTTTTAGTTAAACAAGATCGGTTTTCTAATTGATTTTTAATTATTTACATTCTCACAAACAACATTCATATGCATGTTAGCACTGTACTTCAATACAAAGTGCTACAATCTGTTTCAAGGAATGAGATGAGAAACACAATGACAACTCCCAGAGCTGTGGTTTTGGAGGAAGGTGATTGACACTGTTGTCTAAAGGACCAATTTACTACTGAAGTAAACACAGGGCGATTGGAGTTCACAAAAAAAAACAATCTAGTTTTATTATTGCTTTAAAACAAGTTAATTGGCACACAAGTTCTCGAGACAACTCCCTCCCGTTCCTGTACGTAGATTACGTATAGTTCGCGTCGTGGGGGGGGGGG
>NQII01000929.1:272735-297390 GCA_002778355.1 Clitarchus hookeri | reverse complement strand
CCCCCTTAAGGGGAAAAAACACGTTTCCCACCGATGTGAACATAGCACTTTTGACAAGACATTTCGCTACCAATAACAACGTAATTGTGCAAGTCAGTGTTGGGTTAAACTATACTAATGCAGAGCAAGAAATTCCCTGCAAGCTGATGACATCAGCGTATACGCACATCGGGACAGCGCGAATGGTTCAATTACATACATCCGTGGTAGCTTTCCTACTTTCGTTCGAGAAAGAGTCGAATTCCTGGCGAAGTTCCCAACATCGTTTATAGTAGTGAAGTTCACATTATTTCCTGTATTTGCATCCTGATATCTGGTAAGTTTTCCATTATAGTTCAGTAAGGTCTCTGAATTTTTTTTTTGTACAGTAGAACATATTTGCTTTTCAGTTTAATTTTATATAAGTGTTCGGTTAAGCCCGTGTGCCGCAATAAAATGTTCCGTACAAGCTTCAGTGGAAGCTTCTTCTGCACGCCTGCATTCGCACCTGCAAGCAAACAGTTAGTTGAGAATTTCTATGGAATAACCTGTCACACGTTACTTGCTGCCACACAAGTAAACGCGTGTGCATTTTTTTTCTACAATTGTGGTTTTGGGACGGACTTCGCCCACAACTTCTGCAGTATATGTAAATGCACACAGCCTAATTGTATTTTTTTATGTGATAACTTGAAATTTTTCTGTTAAATAAACACGAATGTCTACAATCACTTTCTTTTACTGCTGCCATAGCTCCAGTAAAGCAAATATTTGTGTTTTTTATTTACTATATACTCTTGTTTAATGGCCTTATCGTTTTTTCTCTAAACAAAATAAATACTATTACAAGTATAGTCAATGCCGCACTCCACTAGCCACGCTCTCTGACTTGGGGTGAATTTCAAACCTTGTAGGAAACCTTTCATCGAAACTTTCACACTAGTAATTACGAAAATGTCCATGAAAACGGCCAGCAGTGTGCTAGGCCTTTCATAGAACAATCCATACCAGCGGTCGTGCAATTCAATTGAATTTTTGAAGAAAACTTCTAGCGTGGAGCATGGACTTACGGGCGTTCAAGAGGTAAGAAACTAGTACAGTACGTTAGACTACAGCTCTAAATAATTGTTCATGGTATTTGAATAAGAAACGTTATTTTTTCAAATGATTTAGTATTTTTATCGTGTTATCATCGATATAACGTCACGAAACAATAAAATAACCTAAAAATCTAGAAAACAAATCTAGCTCTTGAACAGTTTAAAGTGTTGGGTTTAACGTGAGCGAAGTTTTGGCGAAGGAAGTCGGGCAGGCGGCTTGGAACGCGGGCTGTAGTCTGTTTGCGGTATCTTCACACTTTTTCAATCAAACCTTTGGAAAATCACCCCGTGTATGTCGTGTTGGGCTGTCGTTCATCACACACGTTTAATACATGTTATAAAAGTATGTTATTTTTTGGTTAAATTTAACCTTTACTTATACTTTATCTACAATTTATAATATTTAATTTATGATTAATATGAATAAATACAGAGATAAAAAGATGTGTTGGTGATACATAGCAAGAGATAGTGATCATTAAGTATGTTATTGAAGTGAGCGCGCACGAATGCGGTGGCCGGAGACTTGGGCCGCTTGTCCCGCAGAGCTCCGGAGCCGGCTTTTCAGGCGCACTGACAAATTGGCATCTGGGCCTCGGCTTACTGCCGGCACGACAAAGAGCAGCAGCCGGCGGCAGGCTCCTTCTGGCCGCCGGCACCGATCCTCGTCCTGCGATACACGACCGCGCGCTGCTACATCCGACTGACTCCCTTGCCAGGCGAGCACCACCTTCAGACACTCGCAGGTTTCGCTGCTGTTATCCCAAAAAATGTTCCGATACCGCTGACGATCACTGATATATTTTGTAGATTTCAGAATAAACCCTTTTGTAACTATACAAATATATTTTCATGTCAGCTGGGTTTCCAAGGGTTTTTATTGTTCAAGTACAATAAAAAAAATTACTGTGTAGCGCGCGCATACCAGCTGCGCAGTACACGACTTCCGAGTCCCGATACTGAACTACTATTTTTGTCTACCGAGTTGTTAAAATCATCTCGTTTCTACAAACGTTTTCTCTTTGTTTCCTGCAATTTTTTTACTGTTCTAACTTTTATAACTACAGTTGCCGAGTCAGCGCGCCCAGTGGCCCCATTCTCGACTCGCTTTGCCGCATGTCGGAAGCCGATTCACGTCGTGGAAACAATAAGCGTGGTGTAAGTTGCAATGGCACAAAAAGTGCAGGTGGTGATCACCTGCCTGTCTGAATATTGCAAATTACTATGCCCTACCAGCGACGCACACGTAATTAGGCTCGCAATAAGCGGGGAAGTGAATAAGAATCACCCCCCAGGACTTTTCAAAGCCAGCGTTTTTATCCTAAGAAACTTCCAGTAGGGAAGGCGATAGCTCGCACAGGAGGGTTTGAGCGTAGAGTGGATATGGGGTAGAGTGTTTACATCCTGAAAAAGCTTTTTCTAAATACTTTAAGTAGAAACGAGTTAGACAAGTTGAGAGCAAATGCCGAGGACATACGTACAAAACTAAAATCAGTCTTCCTCATCGTTATGGTTATTATAGGCGATGTGGGCTTTTGTGAGACGGGATTCTTTATAACACAGGTAATGGGTGGTCACCAACTGGAAGCTTTGGTAAACCTCGACCTGCTGACCCATGATTAAAAAAACAGTTATATGTGCCAACAAAATGCTGGTTTAAATAGTTCAAAATGAATGCATATGGTTGGTTCGCTTTTGATTGGACTACTTTAAAAGTACTTCGTTATATCTACATCGTGAGCCCCACCATTTTTTTAAATTGTTAGTGAAATGGGCGTATTTACTAACATTCAAGAACTATCTACTGAAGCTATGAAATTGTAAAAAGATATGACATCATCAAGCCAATTCTTTGTATTGCGTGTACAAAACCAAAAGAGACTTTAAAACTGTTACCAATTAAAATTTTGCATGTTTAACAAGATGTTAAAACATAAAACTCTTTTTCATGATAGTCCCAGTTGGGGCCTGATATGCTTTTTCTTCAAACATTCTGAAAGTGCTAATTTAACCATTAACTGTTATTTTTTAAACAAATAATATATTTAAGTAACTAACCCAGCAGTATAGAATCAACTAGATATGTGATAAAAATATACATAATCGGTTTAATAATGTATTATTTAATATTTCTTTCCTTTTTTATTATTGTTTTTATGTTAACTATAAACTTGATTGATTTTCAGCTACTGCGTTACTTGTTTATCCTCTTCAACAACTGGTGTTATCACTTGAGGCCTACATTAATCCAATAAGACACAAAAGTAGTAAGAAACAAATAATAATTTTCTGTTTTATTTTCAAACATTAAGGCCTACCTAGTGGTATTTTAAGTTTTTGAGGTGAAGAAGTAAAAGGGCACTAAAGGTAACACTGGCGCGCGGATTAAATATCACATATTCTCTACGAGCGAGGTAGTGAGCTCACCAACATGTAGCAGAAGTAAGCATTAATAGCTGTTTCTAGTTGGAAGTGTTACCCATACCGACACAGGGTAGATAAGCAAACAGTGACGAAATGGCATGTTGGTTCCTTCTGACGTGGGAGTACCCATTCTTTGATCAGCTGTGCGAAGCTCTAGGAACGTGGGCTATGTCTGATTGGCCACTAAGTGCTGCGAAATGTTCCCTATTGGCTGGGCTGCCGGCTGGCGTGTAGGTTACCAGGTGGTGATTGGCGAACGGCATTACATGTCACTAGTGAGCTGATCAGTTTCTGCAACAGTGTACAAATGGCGGCCGGCCTCGGAACTAGCTCTCGCATTCAGCTTCACTGAGCAGCACGGTGCTCGAGTCATGTTGACACGGTGACGAGGTCACTTCACTTGCTACATCTTACGTGTTTTCTTCCTACACTAAAGAAGAGGTAGACAGAGTATTCCTCTTCTGCGCGTGTACCCAACATTCACCTACCCCAAACCATCACAACTCTCAAAGTCACATGGTCAAAAATGTAGAACATGTTTGTTTATATCTTAATTTTCAAAAGATTAGCACTTTTTTATTAATAAAATACGTTTATCAATTCGAATTTAATCAAACTGCACCACAAATTGGAAAGAGGAAGTATACAATCATATCAAAGCACTTTTTTACCAAACAGTGTTCTAACCTCAAATCCTATCCATGTCGTTTATGATAGCCGTATTAGCAGAAAGTAGTTGAATGTTGGGGCACGGAGACTGGTTCTGCGCAACCAGCGAGATCGCTCTACATCCATATTCATTCTAGGGTTTTCTTAGTTGCAATCTGAAATATGTTTCCAATTAAGTTTTCCAAACAGTTGACTGTAGGCTGTTCACGAATAATTGAGCACTTCTGGAAATCAACCTTAGAAAAATTCCCTTCCCTTTACCGCGTGAATTTTAACAAACGCAAATATTGGTATGCTCCCAAAGTTGGCAGCGATTACTGAAAACATTCGATTTTAAGTGTTATGTTTTAATTATATTACTTGTAGGCACACAAAATTAAGGATAAGCACATTAGTAAAATATTTTAACGCCTAATAATTTCTCATTTCCACTCGATGGGCCCATTAATAAAAGGATCAGGTCCATGGCATGTTGTTAGATATTGTTCATAGGGTGGAGGAATACTAATTTGACGGAAGATTAGATCGTAAGCAGGGCTTTCATAAGTGCTCAATTCCTGAAAGAGCCTATACAGTGTGAAAGGCCAATTCATTTAAGTCAATTAGTTTTGTAGAACAGAAATTCTTATGTTAGTGTATATACAATCAAGAGCTGAATCAGTGATTTCTCTGAGTGAAATGATACTCGCTGCTACCGACAGGTTGTTTAAAGGAGTGAACTGGGAGTCAGTGAGGTACTGGGTCATTGGAAAGCGCCATAAGTAAATATAAATAACTCACTTTAAAATCATTGATGGCTAGAAACAGTTTGAATGATTATCAGGCTGTAAGTGATTCCAGAGGAATAGTTTTCACAGACCCTCATTTTAATCTCTCTTATTTGGAGAATTTCCCTTCATTTCACATTTCAATATGAATTTTTTTACCATAATTATGATAGTTTCAATGTGTAGACGCCGCCAGTATGCTACATATACTGTTCACTGCGTTGTAGGTCATGTTATGTGTCCTTCGCCCATTTTAAAATAAGCGCACATAATCAGCCGAAATTTGCGTGGCGGACCTTCGCNCCCCCCTTTTTCAAATTTTTTTTTTTATCCCTGCGTTGCTGCTGTCTCTACGAGGACTTAAATTATATCCTCAAAAAGCTTTTTATAAATACTTTGTGGAAACACAAGTCTGCTGATAAAAACAATGTAAAAGAGCTACGTAACTATTAGAACTGTTAGGAAAATCGCGGAATACGAAAATCAGCCTTCCTCATATTTATAGTTATTATAGGCGGTGTGGGCTTTTGTCGGGGAGGGTTCATAACACAGGAAATGCGACGTTATCAAACGGAAGCTGTTGTAAACCTCGACCGACTGACCCATGATTAGAAGAAACAGGTGTTTGTGTAAAATAAATGCTCGCTTAAATAGCTCAAAATGAATGCATATGGTTGGTTCGCGTTTGATTGACTTCTATGAAAGTCCTACGTTATCTCTACATAGTGTGTCCCACCATTTGCAAAAATTGATATTGAAATGAGAATAACACAGGAAGTCTATAATAGCACAAGTCAGCAGTCCGCGGCGCTTTATATCGTAATTACGACAAAACCACCTTTTTTTGCACTAAATTGTAGAGAAAAGTGTCACATATAGCGCCGATTACTGGTGAATACAAAACACGTAATATTTCTTTGTCGAGTATTGTAAATCACGATTAACATATTCAGCTACGTGCATGGACCTGATCTGTGCATTATGAACCAACAAATAATTCACTTCTGCTGTACCTGCTAGGTATTTTTACAAATATTATTTCTAGAATATTGTTTTGTGTTACAAGATTTTAAACATAATTTCGAAGGCAAATTTTGAATTTACTCTAGTCGATAATTACAGAATGGTATATAGTTATTACATAATTACACAACTTTCTTACAAGCACAAACAGTAGAGTTTTTGCTGCATGATAGCATAAATAGCTAGTTTTATAAAAGTATGTTAAAATAAACAATTATTTTCTTTTATAACCGCCTTGCAGTAAAGAATAGTTGGGGTACAGATACTAACTATGTCGGTAGCTAGTATGCGAAACATTTTTTTTCTTCAATTTGAATAGAAAACAACAGGCAAGTCTATAAAAGACTGTCATCTCACTTGTGTGGTTTCTGTATGGTGCTTAACTATACATGAGCTAGTCTTCCAGAAACATGCAGTATAATTTGAAGATATCGCATGTCTACGTTTTCATGGCCGTTGTGGTCATAAGTGGCGTCTAGCGGGAAGTCTAGTGTTGTACTACACTCTAAAATTGAAAGATTAAAACTGCTCCAAATAAAATAATTTAATTGCATATCTGTTGAAACTGCTCCACTTTAATCAGTAAAATTCTACTGATAATTTTAGTTGCTTGTATTCACTGATAAACAGTGATTTCTACTGATTCCTAGTGAATTTTACTTGCCTAGCAGGAAAACCTCGGTGCATTCCACTAATTCTCAGTAGATTACAGGTCATTATCTGAAGATTCAGTAAAATAATTTCACGGATTAAATTACTTATTCAGTTTTAGAGTGTACGCAGTGAAACGACAGCTGANGAAGATTCAGTAAAATAATTTCACGGATTAAATTACTTATTCAGTTTTAGAGTGTACGCAGTGAAACGACAGCTGACTGCTGCATACAGGCGCTTTGTTTTAAGATGCTAGTAACTAAAGCCAGATTTCATATCTTTATCCCTTTATCATCAACTTTATATATTATGGGTGATCTTGCAACTTGATAGTATTTTACTGCACACCAACATACATGGATGTTTCAACATTTTCCTCACGTATTCCGTATACATGATGATTATAAAATCATGGAATAAACATTTAGGGGTGGTTAAGCTCACTAAAACAAACAATTATTGTANGTATACATGATGATTATAAAATCATGGAATAAACATTTAGGGGTGGTTAAGCTCACTAAAACAAACAATTATTGTAAAGGAATATATGGGCGGAAGTGACTCGTTGAGGCACAAACACAAAAACATAACACATTAATGGAAACATAAAATGTTCATTAGCAGCATACTTAACGAGTGATTCCGTACAGAAAATGTTAAAACAGTTGCTGGAAATGCATCCACCAACAGTCACGCATGCTTGGCGACCTCTACATATGGCGTGATTGGCTGACAATGGTGGCGTGCGTGAAATACCCGGCGTATTTGAATCTGTTCGCCAATCACTCCACCGACGCTACCAAGCTTGCATTACTGTCGGTGGTAGCAATTTTGAGCAATTATTATAAACATTGCTGTAAAAAGGCATTTAGTGGCGACGTTGTAAATAAACAATGTGTTTAATTTCATGTTTTATTTTTGTGTTTGTGCCTCAACGCGTCACTTCCGCCTATATATTCCTATACAATAATAGTTTTTTTAGTGAGCTCTACCAACCCTCAATGTTTGTCCCATGATTTTAGTTAGAATCATCCTGTATAATTGCGTACTCTGTCTAGCTTGTTGCTGCATCAAGCATTTCATAATAGTCGTATTTGTGAAAGTTTGTAAACATTTTCTGCCTTTTTTTACCGTCAATGCTCACTTAAAATTTGTAAAAAAAAAAAAAAAAAAAAAACCTACGATGAGCACATTTTCAGACTACTCTAGAGCGTGTAAGTTAAAAAAAAAAGGGAAAATTAATTTCTCAGAATAAACCAAATATGCTTTCTACAGTTTGGATTTTAAAATGTTTAAGCTTTGTATAGTGAAAATACTCAAAGGCGTGTAAAAATTATATATATGTTTATAGGGCATTTGTTTGGATTGATAAGAGTTGCAAGGAGAAGCGTTGTTTGGTGGTCCGCCCACAGGAGCGTGGTATGGGGAAGTTCTTGTGACGTCTCAGTCCGTACAAAACAGATCACTTTCGATACGTTGATGTTTGCGAGTTAATTAGCTAAATGGGTAGATTTACTTCGTCGAATGAAGAACTTCAGGTGTGTAGTCCTATTTCAAGCATGGAGGTGGAAGTGAAACCTAAACGAAAAGTGTAGCTTCACGAAATAGTTTAGAAGAGGGTTGGTTGTACCTATATAGTGAATTCCAACACCTATTCCGAATTTGCCAAACGACGGGTGAAATTTTTTAAAAGTATTTTCGCATGTCAGGAGGGAAGTTTTACGAACTCCTTGGCTTATTGCAGCCATCAATTGATCATGAGAAGATTTACTTCATTAAATCATAAAAATAATATTTAATAAATATATGTATAATAATATAAACTGCAAATAGACACGTTAAATTATATGATGTACAATAATATAAAATATAATGTAATTCATAACATATTATAATGTACTGCATAGTATAATATAAAATGTAGTTTAATAAATAACATAATATTAGTATATACAATAAAACATAATATTAAAATACAAATACATATATAAAACATATTTTATATGTTACATTAATTATAGTTTAATGCATGTATTTTGATTAATTACATGTAAAATATATAATAACGGTTAATGAAAATGTAGTATAATATATAAACTATTCTGTAATATTAAATATAAAATATATAAATGTGCCTTAAATAGAAACAAAAACCTCAATAGATGGCAGACAGCGCCANCTGTAATATTAAATATAAAATATATAAATGTGCCTTAAATAGAAACAAAAACCTCAATAGATGGCAGACAGCGCCACCCAACATCAGTTAAAACGCAAGCATATGCCATGTATTTCGTTGTAGAAAGTTCTCGAAAGTGTCCGGGAGGTGGCGAAGTCTGGAAACTTCCACCGCGACGACGCGTCGCCACACCACGCCTTGCTGCAGTGGGCGAGCGGGCTCTCTTATTTAATTACGCATTCAAGTTTATCTGGCGGAATAAATCCGCTCCACTTTGCCACGTTACTTGCGAACTGAGGCGCGAATAAGTTAAGAGAGTGTTTTCGTATGCAGTGAGAGAATAAAGTTTTAGACGTTTGCAACAAAACTTGCACCTCGCCAGAGAATGTATTCATGTCCAATTGAGCCTGTCAGAGAATTTATTACCGAACAATAAATATAAACAAGCTATAAATATCAGTTCAATTTTCCTATATTTTTGCTGCTTTTATTTTATCGTCACGTAAAAAGTGCAAAAAAAAAAAATGCTGGAAGTTTAAATAAAAATAATGTATACATAGGTCCATAGGCTGTTCACGGTTATTTCCAACTTTTATGAAGCCTTGCTAAAGTTCTGCTTCAAAAATATTCCTCCGCCTCATGCAAACAAAGATTTACGAAGTCTACAAAATTGCACCGAAGGGACAACTCACAGCATTCGTGCGCACTCAATGTAGTATTATTTTGCATAAGAACTATTTATTACTAGGCGTCACCAACACGCTTATTTTCTCTCTGTTTTTATTCATACTAATTATAATTGAAATATTATAATTTATATAGGGCCTTTTTAATATAAGCAAAAGTTCAATTTAACTATAAATAAGGTACTTTCATGGTAACACGTGTATAAAACGCTTGTAATGTGCGACATATTTAGAAACAACCAATCGCACCATACACGGCGTGATGTTTCAAAGGTTTGATTTAAAAAGTGTGATTAAACTGCTAATAGATTACACCTACGTGCAAGTTGATGCCACTAATTCAGACACGCGCGTATACGTACATTTCCGGGGAACTGCGAATATGTGTGTCATTCCCGGATACATGGAAGTTCACTTGGTCACGATCCCAACAGCGGAGCTATAGTAAATCCGAGATTTTTGTCACACTTTCATCTGTAAACAAATATTGATAAACATCAAAAGTAAAAAAACTTAAATATATTTGATGAAGTTTAAGTGACACGAAAATTCTGTTCGCGAGAGTTGATGCTGTAATGTTGGCGATATAGCTGGTTTACCGCTCATGACTGAATATTGTGACCTTGGCAGTTTTATGGTGGCTTTCTGCATCGAACCAGGATAACTTTTGTTTGCCAGCTATTCTTCCTGACCATTAAAACAAAAAACAAGATTTTTTTTTATTTTTAATATTTACTATACATATTTTAATATTATTCCGAATTATCCTCTACGTTAGTTTTGAAGTTTGTTGGCAATAGTAGGCTATGTAACTACATTAGGAGTTTTATAAAGTTAGACGTTAGCCTGGGGAGGGAACACACCAAAAAGAGAAAAACAGTGCAAAACAAAAT
Source organism: Clitarchus hookeri (assembly GCA_002778355.1). Lineage (NCBI taxonomy): Eukaryota > Metazoa > Arthropoda > Insecta > Phasmatodea > Phasmatidae > Clitarchus > Clitarchus hookeri. Next base: position 287,013 of record NQII01000929.1, on the reverse strand, counting down.
CACCACACCAAAACGGTCCAGCGCCAGATTAATAAAAATAATTAATTGCTCTATTTACAGGAATCAAGGAACAGACGTGAAAATTTAAGAAAAACAATTGCCAATGACGAAGCAAAAAAGAAACAAACAGAAAAAAGTAGGAANCTGTAATATTAAATATAAAATATATAAATGTGCCTTAAATAGAAACAAAAACCTCAATAGATGGCAGACAGCGCCATCCAACATCAGTTAAAACGCAAGCATATGCCATGTATTTCGTTGTAGAAAGTTCTCGAAAGTGTCCGGGAGGTGGCGAAGTCTGGAAACTTCCACCGCGACGACGCGTCGCCACACCACGCCTTGCTGCAGTGGGCGAGCGGGCTCTTATTTAATTACGCATTCAAGTTTATCTGGCGGAATAAATCCGCTCCACTTTGCCACGTTACTTGCGAACTGAGGCGCGAATAAGTTAAGAGAGTGTTTTCGTATGCAGTGAGAGAATAAAGTTTTAGACGTTTGCAACAAAACTTGCACCTCGCCAGAGAATGTATTCATGTCCAATTGAGCCTGTCAGAGAATTTATTACCGAACAATAAATATAAACAAGCTATAAATATCAGTTCAATTTTCCTATATTTTTGCTGCTTTTATTTTATCGTCACGTAAAAAGTGCAAAAAAAAAATGCTGGAAGTTTAAATAAAAATAATGTATACATAGGTCCATAGGCTGTTCACGGTTATTTCCAACTTTTATGAAGCCTTGCTAAAGTTCTGCTTCAAAAATATTCCTCCGCCTCATGCAAACAAAGCTTTACGAAGTCTACAAAATTGCACCGTATGGACAACTCACAGCATTCGTGCGCACTCAATGTAGTATTATTTTGCATAAGAACTATTTATTACTAGGCGTCACCAACACGCTTATTTTCTCCCTGTTTTTATTCATACTAATTATAATTGAAATATTATAATTTATATAGGGCCTATAAGCAAAAGTTCAATTTAACTATAAATAAGGCACTTTCATGGTAACATATGTATAAAACGCTTGTAATGTGCGACATATTTAGAAACAAACAACCAAGCGCATCATACACGGCGTGATGTTTCAAAGGTTTGATTTAAAAAGTGTGATTAAACTGCTAATAGATTATACCTACGTGCAAGTTGATGCCACTAATTCGGACACGCGCGTATACGTACATTTCCGGGGAACTGCGAATATGTGTGTCATTCCCGGATACATGGAAGTTCACTTGGTCACGATCCCAACAGCGGAGCTATAGTAAATCCAAGATTTTTGTCACACTTTCATCTGTAAACAAATATTGATAAACATCAAAAGTAAAAAAACTTAAATATATTTGATGAAGTTTAAGTGACACGAAAATTCTGTTCGCGAGAGTTGATGCTGTAATGTTGGCGATATAGCTGGTTTACCGCTCATGACTGAATATTGTGACCTTGGCAGTTTTACGGTGGTTTTCTGCATCGAACCAGGATAACTTTTGTTTGCCAGCTATTCTTCCTGACCATTAAAACAAAAAACAAGATTTTTTTTTATTTTTAATATTTACTATACATATTTTAATATTATTCCGAATTATCCTCTACGTTAGTTTTGAAGTTTGTTGGCAATAGTAGGCTATATAACTACATTAGGAGTTTTATAAAGTTAGACGTTAGCCTGGGGAGGGAACACACCAAAAAGAGAAAAACAGTGCAAAACAAAATCACCACACCAAAACGGTCTAGCGCCAGATTAATAAAAATAATTAATTGCTCTATTTACAGGAATCGATGAACAGACGTGAAAATTTAAGAAAAACAATTGCCAATGACGAAGCAAAAAAGAAACAAACAGAAAAAAGTAGGAATCTAAAGGACAAATATAATATATTTTCTATCAGCGTAGAATATTAGCATCGATATACGGTACATTCAAAACCAACACTTACATGACGAAAGTTATCACTATACAACAAGGGCATACGCAAGGGGAGAGCTGAAGGAGCTGCAGTCCTTCCCGAAAATGTCAAAATATAAATATGAGAAAATTTTAGAAAATTATTTGAAAATTACTTACTAAAAATATAAATAAACAATTGCAGTAAGTTTCCGTTGAGTGTGCGCTTGAAATTAAAATATTTTTATTATTGGAAAAAGGTGTTTTTTTTTATTTGTGCAAACTGCTCACTTCAGGAATCGAGGTTCAGCCCTCCCAAAATAGAATCCTGTGTACGCAAGTGCTATACAATACTGTAGCCACAAAGTAAGAATCAACGAATGGAGACGCAGTTCAACAGGTGTGAAGAAAGACAAGTAACAACACAAAAAAAAGATGAAAAGACATAACTAATACGACGAAGNCAATACTGTAGCCACAAAGTAAGAATCAACGAATGGAGACGCAGTTCAACAGGTGTGAAGAAAGACAAGTAACAACACAAAAAAAAGATGAAAAGACATAACTAATACGACGAAGACAGTAAAAAAGGCTAGGGGGAGCGGTTGGCCAGTTTTGTAACGTGACCGTCCTTAGTCCACCGCCAACCCGCCAACAACGTCGTGCTCGCCGACCGGCCGCCATAATGGCGCGCGGCACACGGGCGTTTAGGGCGGTAATGCGGTGCTGAAAGGCGCTGCCCGCTTACACGCCTTTGATAGCGCGCACAATAGCGCCCTGCCCTCGGGGACTTACTGACTGTCTAATGTAAATAGCGGGACCCCGCGCCCCGGGTCCGCACAACATGGCCGCTACCTGCCTCTCGCCCGCCGCGCTGCGCTCTACTCCAGTCCCGCCAACTCTCCTCTCATTTATCCTGCGGCTGTGACACTCTATAGGCAGGGTCACCTGTTTTTCGCGAAGAGATTTACGCGGAGGCTAGGCTTCAATAATCTATGTGCACACTTACGGTCTTCATTTGACCATTGGTTGCTTGTATTTGGCTGTTACATCAGTGAGCCAATCAGAATTATGTTTCTCCGACACTGACTAGCCGTGATTCGCGGGCAGACAGATAAGACGCGTAACAATTCGAATGATCCAATCGTGAAAATGGTTCTGAACTAACGTGCATTGGAACACAACTTGTCCTGAAATATTTTCGTGAAAAACAGGTGCCTCCATCTATAGGCCCTGCCGAGTTCATACACTAAAGATGAGGAAGACCGATTTTTCGTCTTCTGCGGATGTACCCAACATTGCTCTACCACAAACCAATACAGCTGCCAAACTCACATGGTCAACAGTAATGAGAGAGTGAAGAGATTTGGGAGGCTCTTAATATCGAGGTCTTAAAGCGGGGTGAGAATGGAGCAATGCCGGAATGAAAGGGTGGAGAAAACGGGAGATCTCGAGAAAACCTGTCCGGCACGATTCCCAAATGCGAAAATCTGGGAACGGCCATATTGGCCGGGAATTGAACCCGCTTCACCTAGGTGGGAGGGGAGTAGTCTAACCACTACATCACCGCGGCCCCGTCAACATTAATGAACGTGTTTGTTTATATCTCAATTTTCAAAATACAAGCACTTTTATATTAATAAAATACTTTAATCAATTTGAATTTACTAGAATTGCATTATAAATTGATTANAAAATACAAGCACTTTTATATTAATAAAATACTTTAATCAATTTGAATTTACTAGAATTGCATTATAAATTGATTATAGTAAGTGTACAAACATCTCAGAGTATTTGTTTACCAAACAGTTTTCCAACATCAAGTCCTATCCACGTCGTTTATTACAGTCGTATTTACAGAAAAGCAGTTTAATGTTGGGCACAAGGACGGATCACTCTACCCCATATTCCCAAAGGCCGAGTCACTGTTTTCTCGGGCCACAGTCGCGTTGCCAACACCAAGAATAAAATGAAAATTTATTCAAGCTTAAAAATTGTGAACTTTGGAACTATAAAAATGTCTATGGTTAATTTACAATTGTTAGAATAGTAATTTCACTTGTAGCGTATAACAAATTATACAAAGACAGATTTGTGACTTAGCGCGATCGTTGCACACTACATAGTTACTGCTTTGTTCCACATGATATTGTGTGCCAATCTTCAATGTCCAATTGTAAAAAGTATTTCAAGTCAACTCCTAAAATCATTTATGCCAGGATTCCACTGGATTAACAGTAAGCAAAATATTTAATAACAGCAAAGTCATCCAGATAACGTCAGTATTGGAAAATGATATGGGTTGCTTGGATTCGTTAATGTTCGTGTTTTCAGAATATCCAATATTTGAATGCTTAATTTTTAATTGTATGGGTGTGCTTTGAAGAATGCTTTTATGTTTACAATAAAAGCGTGATTAGTTTACAACGTGTAGCTGAAAATAAGAGCTCGGCGCAAGATATGGAAGTGTCTTCTCTCTACTTCGGTTACTCTGCGACCGTGAGCATACTCANGGTACTCTGTGACCGTGAGCATACTCAGCAGGCTGCCCTGTGGCCTTCGAATGTATCTGAACGTGAAGATGGTCGGTGACTAAATAAATTCACAATTTTAAAAAAATTAAGTACAGTTTATATTTTATTTTTGTGTTGGTATGCTTGACTGTCAGTATACACGTGGGAAGTGAGAAATTTTCGTCANGCGTGATTAGTTTACAACGTGTAGCTGAAAATAAGAGCTCGGCGCAAGATATGGAAGTGTCTTCTCTCTACTTCGGTTACTCTGCGACCGTGAGCATACTCAGCAGGCTGCCCTGTGGCCTTCGAATGTATCTGAACGTGAAGATGGTCGGTGAATAAATAAATTCACAATTTAAAAAAAATTAACTACAGTTTATATTTTATTTTTGTGTTGGTATGCTTGACTGTCAGTATACACGTGGGAAGTGAGAAATTTTCGTCAANTACAGTTTATATTTTATTTTTGTGTTGGTATGCTTGACTGTCAGTATACACGTGGGAAGTGAGAAATTTTCGTCAAGACTTGTCATACAGTTTTTGTGCCATTAGTCAGTATTTACCCAAATCAATCTACCAGTTTTCTGTTTAGCCGATGTTCGTATAGGCCTGGTTAATTCAGCACTTTTGATGCTTGTATTTAGAATTTACTTTTCTGCTCATTTTGTATAATTCCATCACGTGTAAAACAAACATTGCCATGGACTCAATTAATTGTAATTGTGAAATTGTTAGGAATGTCTCAAATACGCTCATTCGTGTGCTAATTGCTACTTTTCATGTGCATTAAACAAACAGAAACTAAATACAATAAATTCAGCATCCTGAATTTTTAATATCACACTTAACACGACGTTAACACGTGCACCCATATAGTAATGGCAAGGAATTTTTGTTTTATAAAGTTGATTTCAAATGTTTGGAATTAACCTTATAGAACATGGATTAGTTATTAGAATTGACCGCGAGACAGCAGTAAGAAACTATGCTAACTGCACGAGGAAAATTTCTGCTTCCTTACGATTATTTTTATAAAGCAATAATTGAAGATGTTTGCCACATCATCATAAGCCTATATAATTGATGAGTCAACCCTAACATCGTGAGCAAATTTCTGTTTCTCGTTATATGTCTGCCAAATTTGGTAGGAATCTGTGAATTGTTTTCCGAGATATTACAGAAAAACTTTAGTAATCCATATAGCGCTATCTTACAAAATGGCCGACAAACGTGGTTTTTGTTTGGCTTATATGATGTTTGTAGTATATGCTGTAAGTGTACAAAATTTNAATTTTTAATATCACACTTAACACGACGTTAACACGTGCACCCATATAGTAATGGCAAGGAATTTTTGTTTTATAAAGTTGATTTCAAATGTTTGGAATTAACCTTATAGAACATGGATTAGTTATTAGAATTGACCGCGAGACAGCAGTAAGAAACTATGCTAACTGCACGAGGAAAATTTCTGCTTCCTTACGATTATTTTTATAAAGCAATAATTGAAGATGTTTGCCACGTCATCATAAGCCTATATAATTGATGAGTCAACCTTAACATCGTGAGCAAATTTCTGTTTCTCGTTATATGACTGCCAAATTTGGTAGGAATCTGTGAATTGTTTTCCGAGATATTACAGAAAAACTTTAATAATCCATATAGCGCTATCTTACAAAATGGCCGACAAACGTGGTTTTTGTTTGGCTTATATGATGTTTGTAGTATATGCTGTAAGTGTACAAAATTTGGTTGAAATTGGTCAAACGGTATGGTAGTTATATTAAATAAACCTAAATATTTGTATGGCTGCCATTTGAAAAATAAGTGCCTTATAAAGTTTGATCATTATATTAACCTGCCTACTGTAGTATTAATTACATGCCAAATTTGGCGAAAATTGGTTGAGTAGTTTTCAATACATGACGTAAAAGATTTATTTGTTAATGTAGCGCTATATTCCAAAATGGCCGATCAACAACAATATTCACATCTAAATTCAATGCCTACTGCTCGCGCTGTCAGCATCCAAAATTTTGTTTAAACCGGTTTGAATGGTTTCCAAGATATAACAGGTCACCCTAAATTTTTTAATGGCCGCCATTTTTAAAATAAGTGACCAACGTGGTTGAAAACTATAAAAGTCAAGTGTTCCTACTTAGTACTATATGTGTAGCGAGTTTGGTGAAATTCGGTTAACGTGTTCAAAAATTGAAAAGGGTACAACACTCGCACTCTCACACACACACACACACACAGTCCCACAGACAGGAAAGTTATCTCAAGCATTTCTGTCCTACGGAAAGTAGGCTAAAGACGGATTTTTTTTAAGAGGGTGAGTTTCAATGTGCTGAAGCACTGTTTAGGTCAAAGGAAGATAGTTATTCAGAGATATACAGGTACGTAAGGGAATTGTATTAAAAAAGATTAAAGGCACGTCGTAATATTTGGGCATTCAACCACATTTTTCTCACCAGTGCCTTTCTTAATAGCCGCACCTAATTTCTTTCATTATGCACTGTATAAAAAAATAGTGCAAGGTTTTTTTTTTTTTTTTTTTTACATTAATGTCATGATATTTAACCGTCTAATATTTTCAAAAATGTTATCAACTCAGCAAATTACTAAAGTTCTTTGAAGAGATGTTCCCACGGTCTGCCTCATTTTAAATTTGACTAAGTAACAATCTCTTCCGTTCTCAAAACCACAGGGATAATACATAATGTATTTTGAACTTACTCCTCGTCCATTTTTCCTTAACACGTTCCGTACCTCCTGCCCCTAACCCCCTCCTTCTTTTTGAGCCTAGTAATTTGAAATAAAATTAGTATGTAGAAGTTTATTTAACATGTGTCCCTTATTGATAATTGATATACTTGTTTTTTAAATTGATATTTTACTAAGTGCTAATATCATTATAATAAATTGTGTTATTTCTTTTGTTACATTTTGTTTCACACCCTGCAGCTTTTCATTGCGAATTCCATTTCCAACCTGTAATAAGTAAATCCATTTTTTTTTTATTCTGCTAAATTGTTCTTTCGACGTCTCAGCGATACACAACATGCACCTTTTCTTCTGATGGCAGTTTTATTTTAGTTTCAAAGTGTTCAGATTAGGAAATTAAGATTTAAAAAGTTATCAATTAACTGTGTAACAGTTTAAACGTCCGCTTAAACGCTTCGCACATTCGCCAGTCGTCTTCGTTTACTCTAGCTGCGAAGTATGTTTGTGCTTGAAGAGTGTGGTTCAACATGTGTACAGAAAGAAACAAAATAAGAAGAACAATAAGTAAGTCAAAACAGTGTAGTGCAGGACAATGCAGAGTTACCGTAAAGGACCGAATAATATAATTGTATTTTTTTATCAATATCTACTACTTGAATAGAGTCTGCGTTTCTAAACTAATACNGCGTTTCTAAACATTATTTGACTACGTTTGCAGATAAAAGAGCGTAAATATAAGAAAAAAAGGTCACGTACGTGTTAATTTTCTGTTTTTGTACGCATATGAAGTGCATAACTAAATAAACGTAATATTATTAAAACATTACTCATGTTTATAGTGGTGCTTCTTTACGGATTGTATTTTTAGGTATATATGTAATTGTTAACAAGTTATCACGAATCTTGAACAACGTCACATCATAGAAACAAGGTGGACACGGCAAAGGAGAAGAAGGGGGAGGGGGTAGGAAGCATCATTAAGTTTTCTAGAATCCATCTGACAGAGTTCGAAGGATCAGTTTATAACAGAGCAAATTATAGCCTGCCTGCCCAAGCCATCCACTACTATTGAGAGTACACAACTTCATACACTGCTCCCTATTTCTTTTATATCAAAGAAAAACACCAATACTCATTATAATAACCTTTCTCTAGTTTATTCACACGCTCGGACACAATTTTCCCGGCATCTTGCAACCATTCTTAAGTCGGTTACCTATCTAAAGAATAGTGGGTTTGCCTAAGTTTGTGTTGCTTTAAGAGCTCGTATAATTTTGTTTTCGGCATTTTAGTTTTAATGCTAGTATTCTCATTCTGTATAGTCATTGTTATAATTCCTAATTTGTTGCATTACGTCCCGAAGCCTTCCAGTTTAATGCCGTGATATATAGAGTTTAGCATTAAACTTACATTCACTGAAGTAAAATTTTACAACAAGCTTCTTGGTAACCCATTTTTGCACCTCTCGTTTTTACTGTCGTGGTAATCTCTCGTTGCCTGCTGGCATTCAAAACGAAGCCATTTTCGCTCTCTGCATGGATTGTACAATCAAACATCAAACACTTATAACACTTTACAAGTTATTTTACGCATAAGATGATTAAACGAGTTTCTTCTGCCATATGTTGTTTTGCGGTTTCACTTTATGCATGAGTTCCTGGGGAATATATGATTTGTCAGTTAAGTAGACACAATTTAGTTTTCAGCCATGTGAAACTCGAAAATATTTTGAAAGTTGTATTTTTTTAAGAGAAGTGGTGTATGGGATCCTTACAGTCAACATTTGCATAATTGAAGTTCAACATTCTGTAAATTACTTCCCGCGTTTGGGGGAAACCCTCTTTTACATATCTGTGCATCGGAGGTAAATGGCACTTTGTCACAAATAAGAAAATTTACAGGAGTACTGTTTATCCCGATACCATGACGGCACAAAGTGCTCTTTCTTACTGGCTAAATCGCTTACTATTCCGTATAGTATGTAATGCTTTGCAAACCGAAAATAACGGGAAAAATACAATAACAGAATGTAAACACCTCGGTTTTGTAATATATATATATATAGCGGCCTTTACTTACGATGCACGGATTTGTTTGTTCATAAAATAAGAGCAATTTTTCCAACACTAAGCAATTTTTGTGTAGTTGAACCATAATGCTCACATGCGTACACATATACCTCAAACTTCGCAAACTAATTTACCATCGCAGAACTGAACTTAATGCAGGAGTCAATGTTTTCCTAATAGTTTGCCTGCTTCACTTCTGTACCTCCTTCCGAGAGATAGTAGACGATAGGTCTGTCTGTTACCGTCATCCAGGCTCGCAAATTATGGCGCACAGTATGAACCCCTGCAGTTATACAAACCCACAAACACAAGCGCGTGTGCGGTTGCCTACCTTTTAGGCAGAACGTAGAGTTACTTTACAAGAGTAATTGAAAATATAGGGGATATCATCTCAGCAACACGCATAAATACAGCAGCCTGGTCATCATGACAGTATCAAAATTAATTATTTTGTGAGAGTACTTTTAATTTTAAAATGTCAAGTCAACTTAGAAATGCGGCCTAACTGAATCATTAACGATGTTTCAAATTGCCACCAGAAATCCAAGCAGAACTACTGAGTGGTACAAACTTTCTGAGTAACTGAACATGTGTCAGCATAAAATTAAGAAACAGAACTCCTACAATATAAAAATTTTTCTGTTTATTTTTAATTCGCTAAACGGTTTGTCAAACGGAAATTTTAGATTATTTTTAATTTCAATACTGAAGTTTGTGTACATGAATGTTTAAGCCGAACTACAAATACTTTTTAATTTATGAAAGTTTGGGTATTGAGTTTATATAGAGGTCTCAGTCAAGTGTGTTACTATTGTAATGCAGTTACTAAAGAGTAACATCATTACCACTGTATTTAAACACGTTAGGCAATGCCCATGTAATTTTGTGATTAGTATAGCCAAACGATTAAAGAACTATAGGTGATTCACGTCAAAGCGGGAAGTTTTTCGGCAGTCGTCCTTTATCATNGTATAGCCAAACGATTAAAGAACTATAGGTGATTCACGTCAAAGCGGGAAGTTTTTCGGCAGTCGTCCTTTATCATTGATTTAGGTCTTTTAAAGTACATTTAGTCTCTGCCACTCTGTGTTAAGCGCTTTCAAATAATGTGTAACATTAAACTGTTTTTTTAAGAAAAAAACACCAGTATTATTTTTTGTACTTAATTATGTTACAATTAGTGTGCAATGAGTAAAATGGTTTTCTGAAACAAGATAATTATGATTATTCTACTTTACGTTAATATTCACGTTTGTCCCGTTAATTCATTAACAAAATTTACGTAACACGTGCAGCTGTTCATCATTAGTCATAATTCTATGACTGTCAAAAATTTAAAGATCTAAGGACTGAACACAGTTTTGTGTTATCACGTACGCTGATAACTGAGGTCTGCTCAGTTTATTCATTCAGCTCATGCTGTATCTTTCCGCCTGTCGTGTAGACTAGGTTTGTCATGGAAACCTATAATTAGTGTTCATTTTCGTTTTAACTGAAGCTGTGGAGTTTGGAACAACAATGTGTTATTTTACTCCACTTTTTTTACGGTAGTATGTGTAAAACATTAAAGAAGCAATTTCATCTCGCACTAATTAAAACACTATTGATATTAAAAATCTTACATACATGGAACTAAGTTTTATAATTTGTTGACAACATTATTGTTAAAATGCCAGTCGTTATTTACGTTGAAAAGTGTAAAATTAAGGTCAAGCCGAATTCTTTCCAAGTATACATATATTTCCGTATTTAGTCCTGCCCATGACATCACCATGTCTAGCCCATAGGCAATATTTTCTACATGTGTCTGTGGTATGCTGCTGTAACCACTGCACAAATGTTGATGGGAATTTTTAACACTTGCTGTTAAAAGCACGTAACATACATTAATAAGCTTACAGTACTGAAGCTGCCTGTTGGTTTCTGACAACAGTCAGTACGTAAATTCCTGCAGGAAGTATTGATATTGTGCACACACTTGGAACTGTATCGCTGTCGAAGAAAGTTTCGTATGTGTTTTACACGAAAATGGTGAGTCCTGAACAGTTACAACACGAAGCCATTTTTGGTAAATAGGCAATATTGCTCAATAAACAAGCATCAAACGTTCTAAATTCTTGACGATGAAAACCTGGCAGCTAAAAGATGGTGCCCCATCCCCCTGTAATGCTTATTACGATGAGTCTGCTCTTATGCTGAAGATCCTAAAAACATAAAGCAACGTTCGGAGAGATTTAATTTATTTTCACTTCGTTTCCAATATTTCGCAAAGTTGGAGTTTAAAATCTCTATTTTTGAGTTCTCATACTTCCCTTAAGGATTCCGCCCACCTAGCGCCTTTTCCGCGTTTGATGCCAAGAAGCGCGGAAGCGATAAGGGCGACATTGCCACGCACATCGTCGCTAAACGCAAGGCTCTCAACCGGCGCGCTGTGTTNAGCGCGGAAGCGATAAGGGCGACATTGCCACGCACATCGTCGCTAAACGCAAGGCTCTCAACCGGCGCGCTGTGTTCTCGTCGCATTGCATGTACCTATAGGGCTTTCACTGCTGAGCCTAATATTTTATTGGCGGAAAGTCTATAGGGAGGTTCAGTGCAGAGCCCTTGAGTATTATTGTGTGTATCTGACGCGCATATTTTAAGATACATCACTTTGAAAAAGCCGTTTTTAGTCATTTTGGAGTGATCTGAAATGGTGTTCCTAATGTGCGTNATTTTAAGATACATCACTTTGAAAAAGCCGTTTTTAGTCATTTTGGAGTGATCTGAAATGGTGTTCCTAATGTGCGTAACGTCTTGAAAGAACTCAACAACCTTCGTCTGATGTGTGTGTTCTTTTCGTAGATCAGCACATTGTACGCACATGTAATAGTTTCGTAGTGGAAATAATATTTCAAACACTCTGCAACGCATTTCAAGCGCCAGGTAGGCGGGAGCCTTAATATTAAGTTTATGTATAAAGTGTCGTGTACATTTCCCACTTTATTTTGTATATATAAGGAGACGCCTCACGACGTTTGTCGGTAGAATTCCACTGCACTTTGTATATTTGCGCTGTCCGAATCCCCAGTATAACACATAGAAACTCTCCACTTGACAAGTAGCACGACGTTGCTTCATTTGTGGACGTGTTTGCGTACTTGCTGCGGTTACTATACGTGTTTCATTTAAGAAGTGTACGTTTTGTGAAGATTATGTAGAACTCAAGCTTGAAAAACTAAATGTGATTTAATTGCAGAAAGAAAAACGTTTTAAGTCAACAATTTTTCTCTGTCTTTTGTGAATAGCTTACGTTTAAGATTAGTAATTGTGCTTCCAATTCCATACGTGTAATTCGTAAGCACGGGATTGATAAAAATATATTTTGATAGTAATTTATTTTATACATAACTATATAAATGCCAGCTAATAATAGAAAAACGTTCGTGCCTCCGTGCAGCATGTTTTATTTTTTTTCTCTCGCAGTTCATGCCATTGCCTCCAGAAATTGTGTCGGGCACAGTATGACGAGGTGATGATCCCGTTTGAATATTCCGGACAAGTGCATATCAGGGCAAATAAGCATATGTACCTAAGAAATAACCACTGGAAATTCGGATGTAGTCTATTCTCAGTTTCTTCACACATTTGAATCAAACCTTTGAAAAATCACTCCATGTATGACATGTTTGGTCTTTCCTACGTATTCCATGTATCATAAGCGTTTTATAGTACTGTTAACATAAAAGTCTCTTATATTTTGGTTAAATTGAACATTTACTGATATGTTTATCTAAAATTATATTATTAAAATTATAATTAATAAGAATAAGAATAATGAGATAGTAGGTGTGTTGGCAATGCCTAGTACGAAATAGTTTCTATGGAAAATATTATTACACTGAGTGCGCATGAATGTGGTGCGTTGTCTCTTTAGTATAATTTTCTAAACTCGGTTAAGCTCTGTTTGCGTAAGGCGGAGGGATAACGTTAAAATAGAACTTTAGCAGGGCTTCAAACAATTTTGAAGTAACCGTGAATGAACAATAAAACCCAAGAGCAAGGTAATTGTCTCGAGATTAACTTCAAAGGTGCTTAATCAACGGTGAACGAACTATAGTGTGGTTATTTGGGAAGCAGTAGCTGGATGTTGCAGTGTGTGAAGTGGTCCGTGCAAGAGGCGCATGTGTCCAGAGTTGCCGTGGCGAGGTGGTGACGGCACGCGGCGGAATGCAACAGGTCTCCTGTAGGGCGCAACGGAGAGCAGGGTTGCGGCAGGTCACGGCCTCGGCTCGGCCGCCTCTCACCACCTAAACCCGGCAGTGCGAGGCCAGGCTCTCGACGCGTGGGAAACACTGCTACGTACACCTCTGCTCCCGTACAAAGGTTAAGGCTATTATTGCTGGAGTTATACTTCGCACTGTTATACACGAGGCGGTAACTCCTCGTTATAGCTACCTCCGATACATTTGCATACTGAGAGAACAGTGTAATCACGGCCACTCAAATTCCTCACTGCACCGTGGCCGTGGTGCCTCGCTTACCGGGGTTATCCGTCTCCCACCTAAGTGAATCGGGTTCGTTTCCCGGTGGAGTCGCTCGCGGATTTTTGCATGTGGAAATCGTGCCGAACGAGGCCGCTGACCGGCGGGTTTTATCGGGGACCTCCCGTTTCCACTGCCCTTTCATTCCGGTNTTCCCGGTGGAGTCGCTCGCGGATTTTTGCATGTGGAAATCGTGCCGAACGAGGCCGCTGACCGGCGGGTTTTATCGGGGACCTCCCGTTTCCACTGCCCTTTCATTCCGGTGCTGCTCCATACTCACCTCGCTTCACCCTCATCGGCTCTCAAGCCCTGGGTGTTAAGAGCCGCCCAAACCTCTCCACTCTCCGGGGAATTACAAAGCGGCCGTACAGTTTTGGGTTATGAAATATACACATCAATTCCTTGCATACAACTTGGTTTGCGGGAATCACTCACACGACCTTTTTGTTGATTTGAACGAATTGGTTAAAAATCCGTGGTCCGAAAATAATAAACATTCGGCATGTCGACATTTTGTATGAAATCAGAGTCACAACCCCATTTTTTTTTTTT
>NQII01000929.1:243568-271949 GCA_002778355.1 Clitarchus hookeri | reverse complement strand
GTCGTCGAGCGAGCAGTGCGGAGAGAGCCGGGAGTTCAAGAGGGCGTCGAGACGCCGACGCCGAACGGGAGGAAGTGTCGCAGCCTAGACGTTCCAGTCTACCTACTGAGAGCCGAAGCAGTCCCGAGATCGCCGGCTGAGAGAAGACCAGCGCCGCAAGTCAGATAAGTAGAGTTCTACACCAAGTGTGAAGAATCTTGCCCCCCACGACGCAAAATCGTCGCGTCAAGCCATACGTAGCCTACATAGGAAGAGGGGAGGGGAGAGTTGTCTCGTGAGTTCATGTACCAGTTAACCTGTTAAGCAACAATAAAACTCGATTATGTGAACTCGCTAAGGAAGTGTATTGATTTGGTAAATTAGCACTAGGGACAATAATGTCGACATATTCCATGCGGGATTGTGCCTCCGCCAGCATCAATTGCTAGCGCCTTACGCAGAGAGCAGATTCAATACCTACTTATAAATCATAGCAATAGGGGGGTATCAATTTAATACAAAACATTCTTCTGTTTCTTCCGAACCATTCTATCTGTGAAGCCATCTTAAAATTCGTCAGCGCCTTTGCCCCGAATAAAAATATCAATGAAAATTCGGTGGGATGGAATGGGGAAGGAAATAGAATACATTGCAGTAAAACTTTTTTTGTAATATTCTTAGAATTATTTTACTTAAAAGTGTTGCCTACTAAGAAGACTTACGGTATATCGACTCCCAACAAGTGCAATGCTCTGACGAGGACCCAATATTTATCGTTTTGGTTCGACGACGTTTGTAGCACCAGAGCTGCCAGCATACTGCTCGCCAGCAAGCAATTTATGCATGCATATACTTATTATACTTACTACTCGCAAATAATGCTCGACCCCTCCCTAGTTCTCATTTCTTCCTCTACTTCGATCCCCCTGCTCTACCTTATCATCATTGTCGTTACTATCGCCCTCTCAAGCTGTGACGTTTGCCATTAACACGTGAGTACATGGTGAAAGGTATACAGTCTATTCGCGGTTTCTTCTCACTTTTTGAATCAAACCTTTGAAAAACCACCCCATGTATGACGTGTTAGGTTATTTCCTAAATATGTCATGTATCAAAACCGTTTTATATACTTCTGTTAACGTAAAAGTTCATTACTTTTAATTAAATTGAATGTTTACTAATAATTTATTAATAAATTAGATTACTTCAGTTATATTTAATTTTGATAAAAATATTGAGAANTTTGAATGTTTACTAATAATTTATTAATAAATTAGATTACTTCAGTTATATTTAATTTTGATAAAAATATTGAGAAAATAGGTGCGTTGGTAAAACCTAGCTATAAATAATTCTTATGCAAAATATTATTACACTGAGAGCTCACGAATGCGGTGCGTTGTCCCTTTGGTGTACTTTCTAACATTCGGTTGACCTTTGTTTGTACAAAGCGGAGGAATATCTTGGAAATAGAACCTTAGCAGGGCTTCAGAAAAGTTGGAAGTAACCATGAATGGATTTTATCAGTTATTGCACACCCGTGGTCAAGACAGTCGGTTTTCAGCAAACATACAATCGACGGAAGTATGTATACTTCAACTTCGGTCTCACCAATCTGCGTTCATACTGAAATATAAATATTATTATCCGCACATTAATCCTCACCTTTGCGTCTTTATCAGCATGAACGAAAGGACCTGGCGCAAAGAAAAGTTGGCTGACTTGCCAGAGAGATTGACATACCTGTTATTTAAGGCCTGCCTAAAATGGCGGTGAAGTGATGGAATGCAGGGATGGGACAAGCGGGTGTACCCCTAGAAAACCCACCGCAACGTCTGCATGTTGCGTTGGCTATGATAGACACAGTGTTTACTTACGTATGTGATTTGCAAATTTTAACCATTTTTTTTACCAAGGCAGATTTTTTNCTATGATAGACACAGTGTTTACTTACGTATGTGATTTGCAAATTTTAACCATTTTTTTTACCAAGGCAGATTTTTTTGTAATAGCGATGTATTCAAGTCATGCAATATAATTTTTCTTAATGAAAGCGAGTACTCTGTTCAAAAACAAATCATTACCATTTTAAAAACACTGTTCCAAGAAGTTTTTTTTTTGTTTACAATTTCGNTAGCGATGTATTCAAGTCATGCAATATAATTTTTCTTAATGAAAGCGTGTACTCTGTTCAAAAACAAATCATTACCATTTTAAAAACACTGTTCCAAGAAGTTTTTTTTTTGTTTACAATTTCGCTTGCAATTCGTGAGCCACTATTACGAACGAGCAGAATACGAGTGAAGTAGAGAGGTTTTTGCTGCTCTTAAAAGCATGGTCTTGATAACTGATAAGGGTGAAGCGAAGTGAGTATAGAGCAGGCACCGGAATACAAGAGCGGGGGAAACAGGAATTCCCCGAGAAAACCCGTAGACCAGTGGCATCGTCCGGCACGTTTCCTACGTGCGAAAATCCGGGAGCGACACTGCCGAGAATCGATCTCGGTTCGCCTTGGTGGGCAGAATACCAGAATAAATTTTATTTATATATAGTCAATGGAACCTATTACGAAATTACTATTCGAATTGACCAACCTCACTACTTAAATTTCGAAACCAAAATATTTCTCCAAAGAGGATCTTCTCTTGAATACAAATTTCGAAATACTGAATCGTGAAATGATTTTTTTCTCTGTCTCGAACTTCCGTTTACAAGAAATTGGGAAAAACGTGCAAGCAATATGAAAAGCGCATTTATTCAAACTATAGAACTCACTCCGGAGAAAAAAAGTTGAATACAGAAATACACTCTAAACGTGAATTACTGTAAATAGTCCCAGTCGATAAATTAAAAGCCTACTGAATACTACAGTGGCTGAAATTCACTGATTTACAAGTTCGCTGTGAGCCTTCCTACATTCATACCGCAATAAAATACACTACATGTATTTATTTCTGAAGAAAAAATATATTTATGTAGTAAAAGGCTTGTCCATGTTCGCTAATGTCACATTCATAATACCTAAGTGAAAGCAATATCCTGCATGCCGACGTAGAACAACTGATGGCGTAGTTAGTGTATGACCTGTGCATGTTTGGGCGGAAGTTCTATCTCAAACGTCTCTGCATTTAATTAGTTTTTTTAACACTAATTTAAATTTATTTCGTTAATACCAACACAAACACTTTCCTGGTAATATATTGTGTACACTGTACAGTATATCAAAGCTTAGATATGCCTTGCACGAGTGTATCAGAGCCGAAGCACATCGCACATCGTGCCTACAGTTACGACTAAATATTACCCAAACATTGGTTTCCACTTCATTCGACTGACTGGTTATTAGAACTGCTTCTTAATCAACCAGTATTTCGCTTATTGATATCCATAATTCAATTTAGTGCGTAGAACTCGTTTCGTGACCACAAACTCGTATTTTACTTTTTATTCGTGTTTTAACGTTAGGTATCATAAAAATAAAGTAGGAATGCAAATGTAGAGCTAAAATAAATTACAAGAGATTTAACGTGTTCATGATTGTTATTAATTGTAAATTATTGACGGAATGTACAGATTTCCATTTTGTCGTTTTCATACGCTCTTATGAATCAGAAAACAAAACTATAGCATTGCTTTCATTTATTCTAAAGACCTCTGCACGTGTCATTTTTTTTTTCAAACTGTCTTAACGCCATTGCAACAACATAATTCATCCATGTTTACTGCCATTCAGGAATTACTATTAGCCAAAGAATTTTGCGAAATGTTATGTCACCAGGTTAGCAGCTAGTGAATTAAAGGCTATTCACGGTAAACTGAGCACTTAAGATCTACTTGTACGCTCGTCGTGTGTTCTTCCGTCATATGGAAAATTAACACTGGCATGGGCCTAATCACTTTATTCATGCGTGGGTGCAGTAAAATTGTGAAATTGCGAGAAAAATAAAAAAGTTAGAAATTTTCTTACGCTTACTCTTATGAGCGTTAAAAAAATGTAAAGCAAAAGAAACCATTTCAGCATTCTCAAGTGTTTACCTAACATTTGTAATGCAATGCTAAGACGTAGTATTATTAACATTAGAAACAGCAGTAGGTATAATTCAAGGATATGTATTTGCTGTTTTTACTACACTTTATATTAGAGAAGTAAACTAATGTCAACTAACCAAAATCACCCATATCATTTAGTAGAAATAAGCCCACTTTCCCACCGCGTCGTTTCCAACTTTACTGAGTGCATGCCACTCAGTGAACCCGTTAACATTTATGCGGGTAGGAGCAGTAATATTTTTCAAAGGTTGTTTTTTAGAAATGCTCAAATAGCCGGGAACAGTCCATACTACAGGAATGTACTTATTTGAGTTGGGAAGTGCGGAAGCCGCGGGCACGGCGCGGGCCAAACAGACCGCGCGGCGCAAGGCCACGGCAGCGCTAATGGCGCCCTGCGGCGACTAGCGCAAACACCTCCAGTTGAGAGGCGAGCTCTAGTTTACAGCGTCACCTCTCCGCTGCTCCTGTTTTCTGTCCTGGCAACATTCCATCTACCCACTACGTGCTGGCTTGGCATCTTTGAGAAAACTTTACGTCAATTACTCTCTTTAATACAATACACTTAAAAACCAACACCGTGGACCAGAATTCATGTGCCAGGGGGTCGCAAAAGGAAGATGTCGATATAAGGAAACCGGGGTCACAAACCTTCCTTTATTATGTTGGTATGATTGGACTGTGTCCATTGCCGACCATGAGACTAAATAAAATTCACACACACACACACACTACTGTGATTGTTCATAGAGTTCAGTGTCTCACCTGAAGAAGGAGACAGATTCCATTCCCCGAAACGTCGCGAATACTTGTAATTATTACTGTCTTATCTTTGTTTTTTCCGTCGCCCCTTGTTCCTTCTGTTGGTTTATCTATTCTTTTTGCAGGTCTCTGGTTATTTTTGTGTCTCCTGTGTTGTTCGTATTGTTGAATTATTTGGTTTTATAATATGACAAGGAATACTCTTCCTGACTTGTGTTTCATTAAGGCTTTTGTTCTATTTTTGTGCGTGTTTTTAGTTTTTATTGTTCAGCTGTGTCCACCGATATTGTTTTTGCACTGTTTTGTTCACCTGTGTGGTGTTTTCGTTTTCGTAATCGTGTTGTATTTTGTTTTAGTTTGCTTTTGTTGTTTGTCCTGTTTTGTAATAAGTTGTCCGTCCGTCTTTTCGTCGTTTTAATTACTTGTTTTCTGTTAACAAGGAAACAGCTTTTCCTAATTATCTGTCTGTGGTGTTGTAAAAAGATTTTTCGTTTCACTGTCTTTCTGAGTTCTGCGCGTGTGCAATTTTTATTTAGACTCATTATCGGCAATGGACACAGTCCAATCATACCAACATAATAACATGAACTCGCCATTGCCATTAAACTTCAAAAATAAAACGTTCCCTTCTCCCCCACATGTGAGTGATATTACAGGGGTAGGTAGTCAACAAGTCATTTCAGTATATAACAGTACAATATTAATCCAGCCCATAGTACATGGACAAACTCATTCAGCAGCATGCAAGGCTCCACGCTTGCATTCTCGCAAAGGAAATCTTGTAAAATATTAACGCGGCTATTTTTTCACCAGCTTCCGTGTGATTTTTCATATTTAACAGCTTAGCGAAGCTGAAAGAAGAAGTTTTAGTTAGTTTTAGTTGAGGAGTAATACGTTTTGGAGGTAAAAGGCTGAATCAGTTCTTTAAACGCCATTTTGTTTATTTGTACATTAAATACGTCACCTTAATGGTGTATCCCACTCACAACTCTGACCAGAAAAAAAAGAGTACTGAAAAATGGGCATGGGTCTGGCCAAGATACCAAATTGATATCGCAACACAGCAAGATTCATGCTATAGTAAACAATTATTGGTACCATCACAATTCAAGAACATTTCGTTCTTAAATTCTGTTGTTTAGGCCACATAATGTAAATTTCCAAATAAGTACTAAAGTTTCACAAATTCTACTTCCCTCAAACGAATTTTATTTTGTTGTGAATGAAATTCCTTACATTGAGTAGATATTATCTAACATTTTTGCTGGCATATAGCAGAAAAACGTAACAAAACAAAACAAAAAAAGAAAATGAAAAAAAATATTATTTAAAAACAAACTTATGATCGATAGTTTCTTTTTAGTTATGCAGTAAACTTTGCAGAAAACACGAGTTATCTGGCCAAATAAACCCAAGTTCAAAGCTACCATCGAAGGACCAACTGTAATTAGTTATCAGTTCTTTTTTCTTGAATTGTTCATTAGAAATGCCTTTGGCATTTGCGACACATATGAAGGCTCTGGTGTCTTACGCAGTACTTATTTCTGTCGCCAAGAAAAGATAAAGTAAATTTGTGGTTTATTTTTTCCTCGGAAGAACTGGCAAAAGGAGCCGTAAGTCGTTCCTCATGAAATGTGTATTCTGTGTAACAGGTGTCATCATTAGTTTTAGCGTCTCCTCTAGTTGTTAGTGAGACATGCTTAAGACAATAGATCTCTAGTCTGGAAGACAGTAAATCTGCAGCTGGTGAGATAAAATAAATGCTGTATTCAGTAGTGAACGTATTATTTTTCTTTAGAAAAGAAGTAGGTAGTATCTAACTCTCGTGTCATAACTGTCACAGGGCAAGTTGAAGTATGTCCCGAGAGCTGAGAAGAGATGTGCATGGCTGAGGCGGGTAGAGGAAGGAGATGGTTTGAGTCCCCGGACAGATGCGGCGATGTGCTCTGGTATTCAGCAGCTGACCTCGTCGGCCTTGATCAGCCCGCACAAGAAACTGCTAATGAGCACCGGACAAAGGCTGCTGCAGCCTCCGCGTCGCAGACTCTTCGCCATGTGTTGTCCGTGCAGCGTGCTCCAGCCACCGGCGGNGGTTAAGCCACCGGCGGCAGCGCACGCCTAATTTATGTTCTCTCTGCGGCAATAAAAACTCCAGATTTGTGTGGCCTGGCTTCCCAGCGCCAGTAGGCCTTCGATGAGACTCTAAATGTGAGACTAGAGGTCTTTTGAAAGCAATGCATTATTAATGGACTTCATATATCTGCACACATATTACTTTTATTATATTCACAGGAGAATGGCTGAAACTGTATGAGTGAAATTTTGTATTTTATGTATCTCTCATTTACTGGGGATTACAGAATAGGTACGTGATGTCACAAACCCATAATATATAGAAAAACATTTTTTTAACGAAAATATGTTAAAACATTTCTAAACTAGTACACATAAAAGGAATTCTATACAATAACAACATTTACAAAATGGGAATCCATTTTATGATTTACCAAACCGAGTTCTGCGCATGCTTAAGGTACTTGGGAAGAAACTGAAAGAGGAAGAGAGTTCGAAGTGTGGTTATCACACTACGACCACCACAACAACGCTGGTAAACTTCCGATGTTGTAAAAATGAATCTGCTGCCTCTTAACCTGTGCACGCAAATTGTTTTTAAAGTGAGGCACATTAATGTCGCCTCTGATGTTCAGTTTACAATTGGAAGATAAGGAAGGGACGCTGCATTGTGAACTTGCTAATAAATACACAACATGTTACCCTATTGTACCTCCGGTTTGTAACTTGTAACACACGCTTTT
This sequence comes from Clitarchus hookeri, assembly GCA_002778355.1. Classification (NCBI taxonomy): domain Eukaryota; kingdom Metazoa; phylum Arthropoda; class Insecta; order Phasmatodea; family Phasmatidae; genus Clitarchus; species Clitarchus hookeri. The sequence goes on along the minus strand of NQII01000929.1, from coordinate 264,345 downwards.
CTGAGCTATTATAATGAATAATTATTAACACGTAATTTTTATGTTTAACAAGCTCAATATTATTTTTTACTNCTTTTCTGAGCTATTATAATGAATAATTATTAACACGTAATTTTTATGTTTAACAAGCTCAATATTATTTTTTACTTGATTTATTTTATTTTGTGACAAGGGTTATTTATTACAAAACTTTTTCTCAGTCATTATAAATAATATAAACAATTGTCTATTTCTATTTGGCCGCATATTTATGTCTTTTTCTAGTTTTACATTGTGTACGTGTACTTACAAGGTCATATGACTCTATGCATTTTTGAACGTTGGGGCAGTTTTAAGTGGCAGTACATATGAATTCAAATTGTAACCCTCGTGATTGACCAGTGTTTAAAAAACATTATTAAGTTAAGTTTTCAACGAAGAAGACGGAGANTCAAATTGTAACCCTCGTGATTGACCAGTGTTTAAAAAACATTATTAAGTTAAGTTTTCAACGAAGAAGACGGAGAACTTGTTGCGCACGTCAGGCAGCCAGCCCGGGTTGACTGTGCACTAGGTGTTAAATCTAGATTTTATTAGGGAAGTCAGAGTTCGCNGACGTCAGGCAGCCAGCCCGGGTTGACTGTGCACTAGGTGTTAAATCTAGATTTTATTAGGGAAGTCAGAGTTCGCACCCCTGAAACTGCAGGCCGTCTACTAGAGACGAGGACGCGAGGTGTTTAAAACAATAAGTAGGCCTGTATGAGCCCCCCTCCGCGTAGCTTTCAGAGAGGTTAGCTAGAACTCGTGATACGTCCGTTAAGGAGCCATTGAACTGTATGCTAGCACCGTAAGTCGTGTGTTTACATATAGGGAAGACGTCACCCAGGACTACTGCGCATCCGGAGAGATGCCCCGTCGGCGTACGTGATCATCGGGAACATCAAGATCATCGAAATTTTATGTTTTACATTAATTACAGCTAAGAAAATCTAAACAAAGTTTTTCCCACAAAGCCGCCATGTTGTTTTTCATGCGTACACGACTTTTCCGACATTCACTACGGCAAACCTGAACTGAACCCTTGCTCTGCCGCTAGCTGATTGCAGACGTTTTGATTAAATTAATAATTGTTATAGGACATTTAAGATTTCGGTGTAATTTTTAAACATTTTCAAGTATTTTAATTCTTTACCATTACGAGGGCACTAGTTTTTCAAATGCCACTACCCGAAGCAGTAATATTTTAATTATAAGGTTGATATTTTCTGAGCCACAGATAATCTGCTAATTTTTATTGCCATCTGGATGAATTATTTGGGATATCTGCGAAAAGTCAAGTTATTCAGAGATCAAATAAACTTTCAGATATTTTTCAAACACAGACCCCATTGTTGTAATTTCGTAGTAGTAGCAAGATTTTCTCCTAGTGCTTCTGTTTGTGTGTTTATTCTGTCCCCAAGTATTTTTACTACCAGACTGCTGTGTTGCTGGGTGTACAAATGGTATACGTTACTTCATATTGGTAAGATCAAGTGTATATGTATTCCTACTTACAGTCTGGACGGGGCCGGGCAAAATTAACTCGCCAGACTGCCTTCAATCATCACTGAGGTGAATCTTATTTCCAGTTCTCATACTGCTTTGTGTTATCAAGGAGTCAAAGGCGCAATAATTCTGATTTTCAATAAGCACGCTTATTTAGTAATCAATTTTGACGATCGTGACTTCGCAACTAGGGTTTGCACTCTACCCAGAAAATTCGTTACACGTACTATAGCTGTCGCAACATCATCCTCACATACACAGAGGCATACAGAACCCATTTCTCCCTCAGTTTATTATTATTGTTCGTTAAGTTTAGTGTCGCATTCTTGTATACTGTTGTTTGTGTACGAGGAAGTCGTCTCGTCGTTACGTTTCATTACGCATTACACGTTACACGTTACATCCCGCCTGCCGGTTCAGTGCGTCTGGTACCTGTAAGGTAGCTGGTGCAACACCATAGCAATGAACTCGTCATCTCTGATAGGTGGGGTGAGGTGGCGCGACTTTTCGTACACCTCAGAAAGAAATGTGCGTCTACAGACTTTTCCCCTTCTCTAGGAAAAAGCGCTCAGCGTACAGCTGGGCTCTCAGGTTCCCTTGGATATTTTTGCTCCAAACAGCATAATCGCAATCTGAAGTTAACGAATCAACTTCTGAACTCTCGGAAAATAATTTTACGTGAGGTAGCACATGTTTATTTAAACTAGATATACACATGCATGCAATACATAGCAAATGTATAAATTATAATGCCTGCAAGACACGTATTATTAAAATGTACCCGCATATTTCAAAATAACGTCAGATTAAATCAGAAAAATCTTATGTATTCACTACTAATTACTTGATTGTCAAAATAACACTTGTATAGAACCCATCCATTAGCATCATTTTAAAGATTATATCTTATAAATGTCAAATTTATGTTTCGAGAGTTATGATTACAGATGTATACACCCAACACACAATAAATCGGTTTAATTCTACATATTTGTTTTCCCGATGTAGCTTTCAACACATTGTTTAGTAGCTTTATAGTGTAACACTACTGTGTATGAACTTGTATTTTTTTTTTNCCGATGTAGCTTTCAACACATTGTTTAGTAGCTTTATAGTGTAACACTACTGTGTATGAACTTGTATTTTTTTTTTAAGTTTCTATTCTATGCGCCAGTATTACGAAATTGTCAGTGTACGAAGTACTTTAGGAACAGGAAGNTTTTTTTTTTAAGTTTCTATTCTATGCGCCAGTATTACGAAATTGTCAGTGTACGAAGTACTTTAGGAACAGGAAGTTTGGAAGAGAATCTTAAACAAAATTAGCTTTAGAGAACTTTCTTTTATATCAATTGTTTCTGTGCTCTGACATCGGAATTGAAAGAAGACTCGTAAATACAGCACAGTGTTAGCACTGAAGAGTTTCTAGCCTGTGAATTATTTTCCGAATCATCGAATTCAAACTTCAAAACACGACATAGTTTATATACCGTTAAGATTATTTATTAACAAATATGCTCTCGAGTTACAATTCACTGTTCTTACTTTAATAGTAGAAATTTGAATACTAGTTGTTCCGCTGTACCAAAGTACAAACACGACTAACTAAGTAAGTCGGATATAGTTTTCTATTTAACCACGTAAAATTATTTTACGTTAGCGTAGCGCATTACACCGAGCTTGTTTGCGCAGTTTCACACCTGGGCTCGCATTCGGAAGGACCCGGGTTCGAAGAACTATTAAGGGGTCCGCCTACCTTGTGTTTAAACTGCGCTGCACCTTATTGGAAGTCCGGTTTTCTTGAAAAAACAGTTAAAGGTATCCGCACTATAATTATTTACGAAAACAAAACACACCACAGTTGAGAATGTAATTGTACTTTGAAGATATCACGCTCGCTACAAGTTTTATTTTGGACTCCAACATCATTAAAAATTGCTTTTTCAGACTGCAGTGTAATGAAACATACACCCGGACATAAGTGAAACTACGATAGGAGCCTGTACTGAATTTTTCCACATACTGTCCACCGACAAAATGTAAGGGCAACCGCTGTAACTCCCGCAGGTATACGCAGCTCGACGAGAATACTGCACGTCAGTTCAGAGCCCCGCACGTAGCGGCAATGGCGCATTTGATGCACGTAGCAATGTAGCCCTTATCGCTCCCGCGTTTATGGGCGCCAAACGCGCAAAACAACTCCAGGTAGTTGGATTCCTTGAATGTCACAATTACAGGAAGCCTCGCGCCACTTCAAATGCAGCTGCAGGTTTCACACGACGTATTATAGCATTATGTGTAACGTATTAGAAAAGCATGTCTTGCGGGTCGTTTTGTGGCACGACTTCGAACTGGGGCGTGTTGTCGCAAAACCGTATGGTAATGTGGTGAGAGTACGGGGCACGGATTAAATTTGGCAGTGCGTCCCTAGTTTGAAAAGTTTCGTAAATGTTAACCGAGTCTCCAGTATGAAAAAGACAGAAGGCGCGAATCAAGGATGGGATAACAAAAACCGTAACGCACTTGCCCGAGAGTTCAACGTTCTCAGTTCACCCATTTCCGAGCATCTTCAGCAAATAAGTAAAGAAAATAATACTGGGTGACGTATCACGAACAGCAGCGGTTGACGTCTGGCAACAACATGCTGTTTCTTCGCCACAATGAACCAACACCTGATCGATCGTACCGTGACGTTTGATGACAAGTGGACTCTTTGCATAATCGCAACGGCAGTGTTANGAACCAACACCTGATCGATCGTACCGTGACGTTTGATGACAAGTGGACTCTTTGCATAATCGCAACGGCAGTGTTACAATCCCCAAATACTTTATAATAAAACTTAAGGTCCACGCCACACACTGATTTGCCAGCACTGGATGTTTTCGATTACAAGTTCTTTCCTTCCGGTGAAATTATTTCTACTCTTTGGTACTGCGCAGAAATTGACGAAATCAGGTAAATTTATTTCACCTGTACGGTGTTCATAACAAAAAAAAAATTTGCCACGGTGTATGCAACTTAATGCTTAATTAAATACATCAAAATTTACATAANGTGTTCATAACAAAAAAAAAATTTGCCACGGTGTATGCAACTTAATGCTTAATTAAATACATCAAAATTTACATAAACATAAAAAAAGACACCATTTTGTACCACGTTCAAGCCAGTGCAATCGAAATACACATACTTATATGGGTTTTCTCTGCAAGCCCTTTATCTTGAAACATATTCATTGTGCTGCTAGTTATTAGTTATATATTACCAAAAGTAATTATACTTGATATGTATTAAAATGTATTGAAAAACCTCTCAAAAATTAAATATCTTCATGAAAACAAGGTTTTTTTAAAATAAGTTTTATATCTGCTTATGTGCCTCAATTAAGAAAATTTTAACTGCAGAAGGTATATAAACATATAGCAGTTTCCTTTACATTATTTATTCTACGCAAAACCCTTAAATTTTCATTTTATGACATATTTATATTTATACATTTAGTAATTTATTTGTAATTTTTCATTTTTCAGCAATTTGGCGTGCATTTTTTAATTTTCTTTAAATTTTAAAGTAGTATAAAGACACCAAACACGTGACTTTTTGTTACTATGTGTACTCTGAGCTATACGTTATAGGTATGGCTGTCAGATATTTGTAAAGGATATGTTTTTGAGGACTTCTGAAAATGTGACTGAAGAAAGTTGTATTCACACATTCTTGGACTAAACCATGAAAGTGGAAAAGACTCTTGACAAATCGCATCTCCTCCTCTTTACAAAGTAGGTGTAACATACATGCAAGGATGTCATTCTGTATGCTTATTCCAGATGTATCTTCAGAGCAAAATAAAACTCCAGAGTAGATCTACGTTGATTCACTAATCAATCCCAAGAGTATTAAAAAAATTTCTCCAAAAAGATGTGGGTATTTTGAAGAGGTTTGCTAGAAATCAATTGCTCAAGAAATTCTCAAGAAACTTTTACAGNTCCAAAAAGATGTGGGTATTTTGAAGAGGTTTGCTAGAAATCAATTGCTCAAGAAATTCTCAAGAAACTTTTACAGCGACACTTCCGTTTCTGCGATTTCGGAACGGTTTCTTGTCGTTCGAGGCCGTATGCTAACGTCGTCATTTAGTCTTCGTTCAAGGAAAAGCAGTGTATACCGTTGCCTGTGGGATAACCGTGGAGGTGTGCCGGACATACGGACATTCGTGACGCAACCCGGAAGTCATTATAACGCGCATCTCAGAAAAGGCAAGCAAAAAAGAAATTATTCCACAAGTTTGCTATGATTTCGCTTAATTACAAGCTCGACCAACCAGCCATCTTGCGAGATGTTGGTGTGCTGGGCAAACGTTTAGAGAAGATAATCTTCCCACCCATTATAATAAGGAATGCTAATTACATTTGATATGAGTTGTCTGTAGTTTGAGCAAATTCTTGAATATTGTTCAGGAATATTAATTCTTCTACTAGGAGTAGATTAAATGAAAGGCCATATAGGGACGTGTATTGATTCATTATGGTAAAAGAAAATAACTTAACGCCCCGTGGAAACGCACACAAGGGCGATGAAAATACCCCTTAATCCATGACGTGAGGTCCGTGTGTGAAGCAGATATGGAATGCATCGACAAAGGAAGCCAAACGATCCCGAGAACACCAAATGAAAGTTAGCAACGTCCGCCATGTAGCCCATAAGCGAAAATATATCGGAGATCGAAGCCGGATGCTATAAAGGGGAACATGCGTGCTGGCCGCGTGATGTCTGATGCTTTTGGCGATCGTAGAAATTGGAAATGTAATTACAAGCTCCAATAGTTTGAAAAGATAAATAAAACTGTCAGGTGTTTTTATCTTTATTTCCTCTCTTACCGGCATGTAAAAATACAACATAAAACTAACTGTCTCAAACTTCCCTACTCAGAGTTTTTACAACTCAAAGCGCATATTTACTAATAATTATATATATATATATATATATATATATATATATATATCAAAATAATACAGGGCAATGTACATAAGACAATAGATTTATTTTGGATATATACATTCTAACAATTTACGAGATTACGTTCACAGCCTATTAATATATTTTTGTGCGTCATAATTTCGTCTCCGATGAGTTTCTCTCAACTTGCCCCAAATTTTGCGATCTGGACAAGAGACATTTTGAAAATTCGAGTATTTGAGCTTTACAAAATTATGGGCAGCTTTTCTTCTTACACGTGGAGTGAGTTATTCGGCAGTAGTTGATGTATTTTAGCGTATATAGTGTTGTTTTATTTAAAAAATACAAAAAAAATTTCAAATTAATTAAAATAAATAAAAGTCAATAATAATTAGCAAAAATGTAGAGCAATGATACTCCGCAAATTTTTGTGAAAATTTGTAGTAAATGACTAATAATATGATTACTTCCGTAATGTATATTTGAGAATAAAATATATTTGTTCTATTTTAATGATTTCGTTCTACAGAGAATATTGTTTAACATATGGATCTCATACACATAAAATTCCACTTTCTCCAAACTGAAAAATCTGTATACAGTATGACTTATAATGCATCGTCTATTTCTCTACACTGCATCATCGTAACTACCATATTATACTTTAATACACGCCTTAATATGCGTTATTATTGATATCGTCATGTGTTAAGATGCGTATAGGTCATTCACGTTTACTTCCCACTTTTCTGAAGCCCTGCTAAAGATCTACTTCCAGGATATTCCTCCGCCCCGTGTAAGCACAGCTTAACCAAGTCTAGAAAATTCCAGCAAAATGACAGCGCACCGAATTCGTGCGCATTCAGTGTAATACAATTCTGCATAAGAACTATTTCTTACTAGGCATTACCAAGACACCTATTTTATCCCTGTTTTTATTAATTTTCAATATAAATTAAATATTAAATGTTACAGATAATATAAAAGTAACAGTTTGCTTTAAAAAAAGGTATTTTTAAATTAACATAATTATAAAATACTTGTGATACACAACATATATAAAAAAGAATCAAACGCATTATACACTGATGATTTTTGAAAGGTTTGATTCAAAAAGTGTGAAGAAACCGCGAATAGACTGAACTATTATTTCTAGTTACATTAACTTCGGTCCTTCAATATCATCAAGGAAGAAAACCAAATTCGTTGCTTTTAAAGGGGTATCAAATAACTTTTAAAAATACAACATTCGTAGATTTTGTTTCTTTTCATATACATACAGTATATTTGTACAGTTTATAAAGTTAATCAGGGCAAAATAGATTACTTCATAAAACTTAGTTCTTCTTAAACTGTATGCTTATTTCACTTATGAGGGTATGCTATATTTGTAGTACATTGGCTTTTACGACGTACTATGTACAGTTATGCACAAAGAGTCTTGCGACGCCAAATTCCTCCTTTATTCGGTTTCGAACAACTTGACTACTGACTCAACGCTATATTCAAATACTAAGCCGTGCCATTTTTGGATCTCGAAGCAGTGATCAGTTTGACTTCCTCGCCGCTTGATCGCGACGCTATAGTAATCACGGCCGCGAATGAATCAGCATTTGTAAGTAGTTCCGCCGATGGCAATCTGGGGGTACTAGCAGGAACTGTTGTGCAGGATACGGAGCAGCAAGGTTATCCTGGCGACGGTGAGGTCACGGCCGGAAATGCCTCGGCGCTGATGGAAACAGCTCAGTCAGTAAGCGGGAAGTGAAGTGGAGCACGCAAGCGGCCTACAGCACAAAGCCAGCTGCCCCTTGCCCTTACGCCGACCGCAGTGCGCCGACAACGGCGCCGATCTCCGGCAGCCGAGCCGGACATGGCGGTCGTCCGTACACTCGCCACGATCAAGTGGCTTCTTCTACCTGCAGCTGTTTTCGGCGTTTGAGGCAAAGAAGCGCCGGAGTGATAAACTCTACGCTTTTACGAGCATCAAGTGCGCCATCGCCGCTAAGCGCAAGTCTCTGAACTGGCGTGCGATGTTCTCGCCGTGCTGCGTGGACCTATGGGACTACATGTGAGGTAGAAGTACAGTAGTTTCCAATGAAGCACTAACCCGACTGAACAACATGCAGAGTTCATTAAAAAGTAGTACACACGCTACGAAAATTGCCGGAAAATATATTTTTTAATTGCATATTAAAGAAGAAAACATATACTTGGAAAAATAGGTACATATTTTGATAGTACGTATTGCTTTATGTAAATGTTTTAAATATCACGCAATAAGGGTCATTTTAAATCTAAAGTTAAGCGTATTTCCATTTAGGATACTTCAGAAAACACACTTTGCAGAAAAAAAAATCAAACAAGACCTTCATAGTAAATACTCTAACTGTATGTAGAATGACAAGAAGTTACCGATATAACTGATGGGCCTATTTCCCACTATATAGATAAACCAGAAGTACATGCAAAACTAGTGAGCAATTATAAATGCATATATGTCTTACCCGGGACTCAACCCCAGAACTCCTTGTACCATAAGCTAACATGCAACCAACTACATTAGGGATATAGGAATAGGGCACCAGCTTCTACTGTAGTCAGTCTAATGTTTTGGTAGACAGTGTTTACTAACGTGAAATATTTACACGTTCCAAATTATAATCACTGATTCGCTGTGAAATTGAACTACTCGAATCAGTGAAAATGGCTCCTCTTAGAATCGGTGGAAAACCATTGATTGTTTCAGTAAAACTAATTTAGTGATAGAATAAGTAGCAGCCAGCTGGGTGCGGTGAATTAAATATTGTTTTTATTTAATTTAGTAAATAGTTACAAGAAATAAACAAATTTCCGATAATCATTAATAATATAACGTAACTTAAAAAAAGTAGAAAAAAAAAATTACTGAAAACTAATGAGCCTACTTTCCTCTACATGGATGCAAATAAATTTTAGTTAAATTCTTAAAAACTTAGATAGCAGGTAGGCGTTGACGTATCATTGACAGCAAAACTCGTAAAATTAAGCTAGCGTGCAATCAACTGCATCACGGAGGTAGGATTCGAAGCATCAACTTCGGATGTAATCAGTATAATGTTTTGAATGATAAGGTGCACTAACCTGAAATATTAACACTGACATCATTTTAAAAATAAGTGTTTGAACCACCAAAAACACATAAGTTTACATGGCCTATCACAACGCCACTTGTGTGAAATATTTGGTGGAAATAGGTTGATTTGTCTCCGAGATATGGCATAGCAACTTATTATTTTTAAACAGGGATATCTTATAAAAACTGCTTAAAAAGATTTTCTGTATAGGATGTTTTTAATAGATACTATCAGCATAATTTTTTTTATTGAATTCGGTTAAATTGTTAAATATATATGCCAAACATATCTAAATATTTATATGGACGCCATTTCAAAAAACAATATCTGGCCCTAAGTTAATCCGGCAAATTTACATGGCCATATGTAGTCGTGAACAATTTGGTGGAAATTATTTGAATTGTACCAAAAATATGGCAAAATGTTACATTAACTCACCTGACACTAATTTGCAAAAACATTCGGCAAAAGACGATTTCTGTTTACATAAATTATGCTTCTAATTAATACTATTTGCGTACAAAATGTGGCTGAATTTTGTTGAAATGTTTCATAGATATAACAAATTAATCTTAATTAGTTATTTTTAAAAACCATTAAAACATGTCTGCCACACATAACACATGATAATTTGCATACCCTATTGTAGCAATATTTCGTGAAATTTTTGTATGAATCGGATGGTTGGTCCTCGAGATATGGCATAAAGTCTCCATTGCAAGGTTTGGGCTCCCCGACGGCTCTTGCTCGGTGGTAGGACCGGACAACCAGCCTGTAATGTATGTAAGGTGTGGGCTCCCCCGGTGGGTCTTGCCGGGGGGTAGGACCGGACAACATGCCTGTAATGGGTGCAAGGTATGGGTGGGATTTGTGTTGACTACTGGAAACACACTCCCTCCTCGCCCTGTTCACGGTCGCTGGGTGTGCCATACGCTAAGGCCTGGTTGGGATATGGTTGACTTTGGGAAGCCCATCCCTAGTCTGGCACTGCTCCTGGCGATTTCGTCGGGATGCTTAAGGCATTGTAGGAGACATGTTGACCGAAAAGGAAACTTGATCCCTCTGTCTGCTCTTTCAGTCTAACCGGCGCGGCGCCTGAGCGTGTCAAATAGAGGCAACTGATCTGAGAAGTGTTGAAGCTATGTCCAGCTCTAGTAACGGAGAGTAAGCTGATGCGTGAAACCAGAAAGGGCTAGTGATGCGTCTCTTATAGCGTCTCCCAGCCTAAGGAAACCAACTACTTCCTCGTGGTACTGCTGGGTAACATCGAAATTGAGATTAGCAAAAGTGGGAAACTCACGGGCGTTCCTTATGCATGGTTTACCAAAACGGGTAGCTGCCTCCCTTGCTAAGCTTGATTCATGGGTAATCATGATGGTAGTGCTTGGTGGCGGCCGGTCGACTCCTTTACGGTCAGGCTGAATTTCATTGTGAAGAAATTCAAGTAATGGTAATGGACCATTATTGCATGTGGTATTCAGGTGGCCTACACAATATGGAGAACCTAAGAGTAAAAGGAAGGAGTAGCACGGGCTGACCTCACTTTTTCAAAGGTTCCCTCAGCCGGGGGAGTCTGGGACACTGCCTAGAAGAAATGGGCTAGGGTCAGTATCCAACCGACTCACCTGGTGCCCGGAGGTCAGATTGAGGTTGGACTCGTGCTGGCAGTGGTTTAAATATTCGCTATGGTAGTGGATATTATCTTCCCTAAAAGGAGAACAGCGAATCCCAGATGGCTTAGGAGAATAGCCTAGTGGTGAAAGCGGACATAGGTCCCTAAGGGCCAGGCCGTTTATAGCTGGTCCAAGGAGACCTGTGCCTGAGGAAACCACAAAAGGCGAACAATAATGTGAGAAGGGTACACCCCATTATATTATGCCCCTGTGGTTTTCCTGAGGTGTCCTTCCTTGGACTTACGTTTTCTCACCGTGACAAAAAAACGAATACTTAGCACAGGCAGCAACGTGCTACCCATCTATGCTCTGATGTGCCCGGGGCTAATTGTTCGTTTTTCCCCGTCTTATCTGAGGGCCGTTAGCTTCCGGTGCCTAAGGCATGCTCATTATCTAAGGACCGCACTGCATTTTTGGATAAATCATGGACACCAAATATAAAAACTGCAAATATACAGATTCTTCTGAAATACGCATTTAAATCTGAAAAGCACACTATTCACCCAATAGCAAAGGAAACATAATAATGTGCCGGGACAGACTCCGTTTGGTTGCGTAAACCTCTTCATTATTAGAGTGATAAATTTAAGCGCGTCGTTAATGTTCCGTGGAACTATAGAAGCGAGTTCATCATCCTTTGGCAAAATAAAGAAAGTTAGAAGCAAATACGTCTTCGAAAATACTTCGATCGGTCACGAAAAATGTCAGAAAATACACACTTTACGAAATTTTTCTAGTAAACTTCTTTAACTGTGATGGATGTTCTTAACCTATAAGTAGTATGGAAATAATACAAGATAGCAGGCTGAAAATACAGGAATGTTGAGCTTCGCTGCTATACAAGTTGAGAAATTCCCTGCGCATTTGAATCTTTCCCGAGCAACTGTAGGAACGCTACCATGGATGTATGGAGCAAAAACTTAAACACTCGCGCTTCCTCACTATACTTATAGACTGGTTTTATAAATTTGCGAATCATTTTTTAGAGTGCACGTGGGAGCTTGGCAGCCTGTTTTGGTTAATGATGGCGTCACATATTCACGTGGCTCTTATTTGTTATGGGGCGGCCGTGGTGTTGTGGTCAGAGTTCTCGCCTTCCACCGGCTTAGATTCCCGGCGGAGTCGCGTAGGAAATGTGGCGGACGTTGCCGTTCGCTGGTAGATTTTCTCGGGGTACTCCCATTCGTCCCTTTTCCATCGCATCCGGTCACTGTTCAATTTTGAAATCGTCTCAACCCACTCGGCGCTGTAGCCGTCAGTTGTTGACCGCCGCCTAAATATAACTCAGTCTCTCTCACTCTCTGTTGTTTATCATCTCGGGGTTGATATACCTTACTCCTGAAGAATTGTTCCCCTTGCATAATTACCGTTCATAAACGAAAACTCTGCATGTTTATAGATAACACCGTAAAATCTTGGAAGATGGTACTTAAGGAAAGGGAGGTTGATCATTTTAACAAGTTGGTCATATAGTCTATTCGCGGTTCCTTCGCACTTTTTTAATCAAACCTTTAAAAAATCACTTAATGTATGACGTGCTTTGTTATCTCCTAAATACGCAATGTATCACAAGTGTTTTATAGTTGTGTTAACATAAAAGTACGTAATTTTTAGTTATATTGAATGTATACTTATATTTCATCTATAAGTTATAATATATCATTTATATTTGATATGAATAAACACAGGGTGAAAATATGTGTATTAGTAAGGCCTAGTAATAAATAGTTCTTATACAGAGTGCGCACGAATGCGGTGCGTCGTCTTTTGGTGTAATTTTCCAGACTCGGTTAAGCTTTGTTTGCATGAGGCGGAGGAATATCCTGCATTTAGAACTTTAGCAGGGCTTCAGAAAAGTGTGAAGTAACCATGAATGGATTATAACAAAGGCTTCAGAAAGGTTGGAAGTAACCGTGAATGGACTATAACTAGCGTATCACTTAGCATTACGAATCACCTAAGGCATGCCTAACAGCGCCTTGATGTTAAATCACCCATAGCGGACTGCAGCAAAGTGGGTGACGGATAACTGGGTGAGAGGCCGATGTCAAATAACTTACGGTTGACGAAGAGAGGCTTTCAACGGAGAACTGCGCCCGACTGAACATTTGGAGTACATTAACAAGTATTGCACACGCTTCGGACAATTGCAGAAATTACAATTTAATTTGCATCTAAAAAAATTTTTTGTAACAATGAAACTTATTTTGATATACTTAATTTGCTTATTTAAACGAATAAAAAATTGATTAACAGTATTATTATTTTAAACTAAAATTCAAGCATATTTTTCTTTTGGATACTTTTTAAACACATTTTTGAAGATAAAACTCCCCCTTCGTCCAGCAATATCATCATAGTAATTAATCTCGTTGTGTGTAAAAAATAGTAATAACGTTTACAAATATTTTAAATGATTTATTTTATGCACATCCATTTCAATTATAAAAATAACCACTTTCACGGTTGAAATTTATTAATTATTTACATTTTTAGTGTGCTTTCTGAAACATCCAGAATTGAAATACGCTTAAATTTCGATTAAAATAGACCCTCAATGACTTATTTTAAATCTTTTCGATAAGTAAATTCTAGCAAAACTTTTCAGTACTAGAAAATATATGCTTTCTTCTTTTATATGCAAAACAAATCGTACTTTTCTGACAACATTTGTAGTGCGTGTACTACTTTTTAAAGAACTTTTCATGTTTTACAGTCGGGTGTAGTCCGGCGCGGCACAACAGAACGCAGAGGTTTAGTCGTATAGTTGTAATTTAAAAATTGATAAAAAAAATTTTGCGGCGTCTGCAGACGAATAGCNCAGTCGGGTGTAGTCCGGCGCGGCACAACAGAACGCAGAGGTTTAGTCGTATAGTTGTAATTTAAAAATTGATAAAAGTTTTTAGCGGCGTCTGCATACGAATAGTATTTCAGAAATATCCCACGGCAGAATGGTAGTTTCTGTTTTCTGTTTGTCTAAAACACATATTTCCCAAAAGAGAAATATATCTCATACGAGTGCTCTTTTTTAATCGTTTTTATGTATGAAACTTCCTGAGAACTGGGACGTACGTGCCATAGGGACATGCAGCATATCTCTGTCTTTATTATTAGATCATTAAATGATATGGTTACCACTAAGAGTTTTATGAGGCGAGACAACGAAAGAAATAGGCCTACTGCAAGTCAGTTCGGTGCCTTGCGTAGAGGTGACCAGACATATGGTGCGAGTACCTAGGTCGCCCCTAGCGCTCCCTCGCTTAGGTCTCAGACGTGCAAATTACTTTCAGCCAGATGGCGCCCTTAAGTGTGTTCCCTTAACTCCGTCCTCGTCTTCGTACACTAACGTGGTACTACTTCTGAGACAGACCTGACTGTACGACAGATGCTAGTATGTTAGTCCTAAGATGCCAATAGTTGATATACGACCAGCACAATTGGTCTACTTTGCAGAACTTCTCCCTACATAGTTTTCAACAGTCCTCAGCTTCAAAGGTGGTAATTTCAGTAACGAGTGCTTCTTACAATTATGCTCTGCTATAATCATAATTTTAAGAAGCACTCGTTATTAAAATTTATATATATATATATATATAGTCTTAGTTTTTAGTTCAGCGCACAGAATGGGATGGCATGCTGGTAAACCTTAAGNAGTATGTTAGTCCTAAGATGCCAATAGTTGATATACGACCAGCACAATTGGTCTACTTTGCAGAACTTCTCCCTACGTAGTTTTCAACAGTCCTCAGCTTCAAAGGTGGTAATTTCAGTAACGAGTGCTTCTTACAATTATGCTCTGCTATAATCATAATTTTAAGAAGCACTCGTTATTAAAATTTATATATATATATATATATATAGTCTTAGTTTTTAGTTCAGCGCACAGAATGGGATGGCATGCTGGTAAACCTTAAGACTCGCATTCGAGAGGTCCGGGGTTCGATTCCTGGTTAGGCCATCCTAATTTCGGTATTTCATGGTTTTCTGAAATCACTTTAAGCGAATTCTGGAATGGTTCCTTCAACCTTCCTACTTCGCTGAGCAACTTGCTCCATCTCTAATGACCTCGCTGTCAACGAGATATTAAAGGGTCTTTCACGCGATTATTTTTTTTTTTTTCAAAATACTATAAATTATTATTTAATTCAATTCATAGAATGCTATATGAGGTCATACGAATGTCATAAACGCGGCCATTATCTCTATCAATTTCTTTAATTTCTCGTTTTCCTTCAAAATTTTCTTTTCAATTTTTTTCTATATTTTCTTGAATCCAAAATTTCAACTGTTCTAACACAGCGTCTGACAGGGACACAGGGACACCTAAGCTTACCAAGGAAATGACAAACTTCATGCGTTTGCATTCAGCCTCGACGGTGGCCATTTTGGCAGCCAGTGCCAAAATTTGCCAAAATTCCAAAAATTTCTAAAATGCTGGCAATTTTTTTTAAAATTAATTTTCAATGTTTTTTTTTTCTAAATTAATTTTCGAATTTTTTTTTTTCAAAATACCGCTTTTAACATTTCAAAAGTTAAAAAATGTACTAAATATTTCAAAATTTTAAAAAAATTTCTAAATATTTTAAAAGTTTTAAAAACTTTTTTTCGCACATTCCCTGGCAGCCATGGAGGTTTCTCCTGTGTGTCCCTAAGAGAATGCCCAGATGTTAGTCGTGTCCCAACAGTGACGCCTACCATAACATAGCCTCGAGCTATGGGACTTCACGCTCTTGCATTCACTGGGGAGGGGTACTGTGGTGATGCAATGGATAGAGCGCATGTTAAATGTCATGCTCTCGCATTCCAAGGAGTGCCGCAGTGTCACAATGGTTAGAGCGCATGTTAAATGTCACGCTCTCGCATTCCAAGGGGTGCCAGGGTAACGCAATGGATAGAGTGCATGTTAAAACTTCACACTCTTGCATTCACAGGGCAGGCATGTCCCAAGAGAGACGCCCGCCACGCCTCCATGACATAGCCTCGGGCAGACGACTCCTTACAACAACGCCCAACATGGGGGTGCCGCGGTGGCATAGCGGATAGAGGGCAAGTTAGATGTCATGCTCTTACATTCACAGGGGAGGGGGACTATAACAATTATTATTATTTAAACACGCAAGGCTCAAGAATATATGTCATGGAGGTGTGGCAGGCATCTCTCTTGGGACACGCCTGCCCCTCCCCTGAGAATGCAAGAGGGTGAAGTTTTTTTACATGCGCTCGGGCTCCCCACTTGGGACACGCCTGCCCTGTGAGTGCAAGAGCGTGAAATTTAACTTTCCCCCTCCCCTGTGAATGCAAGAGCATGATGTCTAACAGGTGATCTATCCACTACGCTACCGCGGCCCCATTCGGAATGTCATAACATCTAGTAAAGTCCCATGGCAGGCGTATCTCTTGGGACATGCCTGCCCTCCCCTGTGAATGCAAGAGTGTAAAGTTTTTACATGCACTCTATCCATTGCATTTCTGCGGCACCCCTTGTAATGCGAGAGCATGACGTTTAACATGCGCTCTATCCATTGCATCACCGCAGCACCCCTTGGAATGTGAGAGTGTGATGTTTAACATGTGCTCTATCCATTGTGTCACCGCAGCACCCCTTGGAATGCGAGAGCATGAAATTTAACATGCACTCTATCCATTGCATCACCACGGCACCCCTCCCCAGTGAATGCAAGAGCGTGAAGTCCCATAGCCCGAGGCTATGTCATGGTAGGCGTCTCTGTTGGGACACGACTAACATCTGGGCATTGCCTTAGGGACACACAGGAGAAACAAACATGGCCACCAGGGAATGTGCAGGGAATTTTTTTAACTTTTGAAATGTTAAGAAATTTTTTAACTTTTGAAATATTTAATACATTTTTTAAACTTTTGAAATGTTGAAAGCGTTATTTTGAAAATTAATTTTGAAAAAATTGAAAATTAACTTTTGAAAAAAGTCAAAATGTTGGCCATTTTGGCAAAAGTTTGGCACTTGCTGCCAAGATGGCCGCCGTTGAAGCGGAATGCAAACGCATGAAGTTTGTAATTTCCTTGGTAAGCTTCGATGTCCCTGTGTCTCTTTCAAGACACTGTGTTAGAACATGATATACATAACTACTGCCGATCACAGCTTTTCTGACAATATTAATGGAAGTAATCTCATAATAACTGAGTTGTCTTATGCACACATTTAAAGTCGTTTCAAAATAAGTACCCATGTTTTATAAAAAGAAAGTGTAAAATATTATAAAGAACCTTTCTTATGGTATAACCAATTAATATCATGTTGTGTATGAATAGTAGATACTTCTAAAAATTTACTTTTTGTGTTTTTAAAACAGGCGTCATTAAAAAGTTTGTAGTAAATTTTCACGTGGAGACTTAAAAGTCAAATGAAGTGATTTTTTTAGTTCAATAAATTTAACTCAAGTAATTAAATTCAAGTAATGGAATTTAATAAATATTAGATCGTTTGAAATGACCTTAAGCCTTCTCCAACCTACCTACCTAACTACCTGTAAACAAACAAGTCTTACGACAAACATTTAAACGTAAAAATCACCATTAAAAAATGTTAAGTGTAGCAAACAATAATTTAATGTATTTAAAATAAATTTATAAATATATAAATTTAAAAATGCATTAAAAATTTATTTATAACTTAATTTTGTATAGCACCCTAAGTTGAATTTAATGAGCTAAGTAATTTTTAAATCAGTGAAGTACGTAAGTGAGCAAACTTGGCAGTATATCTCTGGTGTGCAGGTCTGCTGGTTGTGCCGACTGAATTACAAATGAGATAACTGTGCGAGAGCGGGTTAGAGGGGAGAACCTGCTGGCAGGGGTAGTCTGGCGTCAATGCAGAGCGGCGGCGGTGGCGGCGGAGCAGCATTCCAGCTCCGTGTCATGGCGCCGCAAATGTCAAGAGCGAGAGCGCGTGCCGGTGACCGCGATGCCCACCAGGCCTCCCTCACGCCACGCCACCCGCTTGCGACACTCTCTAGCACACCGCGTGCCCCGTTTGCAGCAGCCGCTCCCATACACATGAACATAACGTGGACCGAATTGAGTGGAGAGATTTGGGCGGCTCTTGTGTTTGATGAGTTTGGGTTGATTGTGGTATACTCTTTTACTATAATTAAATTATTCACTTATTTATAAGTATTGTATTTAAATTTTATGTGATATACAAGTATATTATGAAAATAAAAGCTTGGTACTTTTTTATTTCCGTTGTTGTAAATAAAGAGGGTACAAAATGTATATCTTGTTTAACAGGAATTAAACGTCCGTCCTATACCAAACTTGGCTGCGCACAGATAACAGCAGCATTATAAATGTCAACCACGCTCTGTAGACTTGGATACTGGTTTATTAAACTGTATGGAAAAGACTAATAAGGCCGCTGGGTGCTGCTAGGTGCTTTGCTTAGTTGGTATCTTTTACGATGCTCTGGCTTATCCAAACAACTCGTATTAAGTTTCAAGAAGTCAACATTTGTTGCCCGGCAAGTTACTTGTTGGAGTGGAAAAATTCATACTAGAGAACTGTGGCGTGGAGTGGACAGGTTTGGATGACGCTTACCATCGAAGTCTTGAGAGCCAATGAGGGTGAAGCGAGGTGAATATGGAGCAGCGCCGGAATGCAAAAGCGGGGGAAATGGTAGATTCTAGAGAAAACCCGCTGATCAGCGACATCGTCCGCCACGATTCCCACGTGCGAATATCCGAGAGTGATTCCACTGGTAATCGAGCACGGTTCGCCTAGGTGGGAGGCGAGTAGTCTGACCACTGCACCACAGCGGTCCCGAGGTGGACCGATTTTCGTCTTCTGCACATGTCCGCAACATTGACTTGCCCATCGTCAGTACAACTGTCAAAGTCACATGGCCAGCAGTGGTGGACGTGTTGGTTTACATTCGAATTTCAAAATACGCGCCCTTTTAAAAGAATTAAATACTTCGACTAACTAAAATATATTCAAGTTACATTAGAACTATGGTCAGGGGAAGTGTACATATATCTCAAAACACCTACTTGAATAAACAGTGTTCTAACTTCAAATCCTATCCACGTTGTTTTTGACAGTGCTATTGGCAGAAAAGCAGTGCAATGTAGGGGACATGGAGAGTGGCTGCTACGCAGTTTGCATGAGCACTCTACCCCATTTCCCCTCTACAACCGCTCCCGCCTCCCAGACCCTCGCCGAGAACAGAATGTACATTCACAACTCCAGCTTCTATCACCAGAACACTCCCAGGCCAGGCTTGTTAGTGCCATTGGGTAGCCCAAAAAATATATATTAGATTTAACGTTATTTTCAACCAAAAAAAAAATATTAAAATGGCCGCCATTTTAATAATAAGTTTCCGACAGTAGAAAACTATAAAATTCAGGAGTACTCAGTAGTAAGTACTTACTGTGTTTCTTTCGATTTTGATGAAATTCAGTGTACACTATCAAAAGATTTTTAGGCGGACACCCAGTACCCACAAGATACCACAGTTTAAATGATATATTTCCGATACAGTTAAACATATTAAATTCAAAACACGTACTAGCGCCGTGACAAGAAATGTGACATAAAAGTTTATGCAGAAACCCTGGATTTTTTAAATCATTTTTCAGTATTTTAACTAACTAGTTCTTTTAAATTTTTCCTCGCGGTGCACAAAAATTACGAACATTTTCAAATATCTGAAATTTATATCCACGTAACCCTACGGCTTTTATGTATTTATTATGTACTTCATACGAGTTAAAAATACAATGAACGTAATTACAGTTTTTTATTATGTATTACGAGTTACAATTTGCAATGAATTAAATTAAATATGTTTCATGGTATGGAGTATTTATTATGAATAAACACTTTAAAAATAGAATATTCTGTTCGTTATGTTGAATTATTTCAGTTAAATTCGCGTTTTAAAAAGTTTTATCGTCTCAAAACACTACATCTATTCTATAAACTCATTTTTACTTGAATTTTATGAATAGACTAGGAATGTTAGCGTTTATAAGCTATGATTACACTGGCCAACAGCCATTTNATAAGTTTTATCGTCTCAAAACACTACATCTATTCTATAAACTCATTTTGACGTGACAACGTCTTAAATTAGGTTGCGGCTGGGAGTCACTTATGAAAAAGTGTAACGCTCGGTAACGTTACGATGAGTCACCGAGGAGGGGTAATCAAGGGAGGGAAATGAGGGGAGGAAACAGGAGGGGAGCCGAGCCGGCCAAGGAGAAAGCCACCTTGCATGGAAGCAATTCCAAAGACGAACGACGCGGTGGAGCTAGCGTCGCAGTTTTACAATTAATAAATGTAATTAGACGAACCACAAGGAAATTAATAACGCGCTTGATAAATAAAGACGCTCTCGCATTACTAAAAAAATATGTTTAATGAATATTCGTTGCAGTGACAGATATTGTGTTTTTGACGTGACAACGTCTTAAATTAGGTTGCGGCTGGGAGTCACTTATGAAAAAGTGTAACGCTCGGTAACGTTACGATGAGT
>NQII01000929.1:186015-243498 GCA_002778355.1 Clitarchus hookeri | reverse complement strand
TTTTTACTTGAATTTTATGAATAGACTAGGAATGTTAGCGTTTATAAGCTATGATTACACTGGCCAACAGCCATTTTGGTGCCAATGATTTTTCAACAGTTCCTGAGTAAGTTTTAGGTGCAGAATCCAAAATAGCCATTAGACTTCGTCTATCAGATTTAGTTTTTGAGATAGGCTCCGTTTTCTATTTTTGAAGTAGCTATAAACACATTCTTTATTTATCACTTTAAAGTTTTCTTTCATACGACTTTCTAGCATGGAGTTTACTTGGACAGTCTCGCTGAAGACTCCAACAGTAGTCGGCCATCATGTGGCTATTCCATCGCCTTTGATATCGATCTTCCATAGTTTTTATGTCCTGGTGGAATCTTTCTCCCTGTTCTTCACTACAATCCCCTAGGTTAGGATATGTCCATTTGTGTCTATTGTTCCGATTAATACCTTTGATATTTACGAGACAAAAGTAGCAGTCATTGTGATGGTTTCGTAGTTCCCTCCAAATCATTGGTACGCCAAACTTTAGGCACTGTCTCTTTCCCATGGTCCACTGTCGCAAATGTTCAACACATGTTTTACATACAAAATGTGGAGCCCAAGATTTATCCTGGTCTCCCAAATGGACGCCAAAGTATGCCAGATAAGCCTTTTCCACAAAGTGAGAAATACGTTTTCTACTTTCTTTCAAAATGTATTCGCCACATACATAACAAAACACGTTTGGATGATTTACACAGCTACGTCTGCTTGTCGATGCCATGGTTTTAGTTCAGTGTTTTAATACTAAAGAATGGCACAAATCAAAACGAAATAATAGCACAACTTTACTCACGAAAGCTCAATAACATACCGAGCCGGGAAATGCAGAGGTAGACAGAAGCAGGTATAAGCAGGTCGGTCGAATCATGGGCAATTCGAGGTATATCTGGCTAATTTGATTTTAATTTGAGGTATGACATTTCTATTTTGACCTCAAAAGATATTTTTATTTCTTTACTTATGACTTTTATCAGAACTAAAACCAATTAGCCCGTATCTCAAAAACTAGAGCTGATAGATGAAATCTGATGGCATTTTTGGAATCAGCACATTCAAAATATCCCAAATCAGTCCTTCGTTTTCCGGCACCAAAAAAATGTTTTCGTTTTGTTGGCCAGTGTTATCAGTAAGTACACAAGAAAAACGTACGTAACAATATACGCATAATATGAAATATCACAGTTTACAACTTCGTGCTAGATGACCACGTTTCAATATTTTGCTCAATTTTTGTAATGTGTGTAATTTTTATACTTGTTTTCTTCTAAGCACACATGTTGTTCATTTAAGTGGCGTAAAAAAAGGCTTTTGGGGAACATTGAAGACAGAATCTTGCCTCGATTTTATTCAAAAGAGAGATATTTTTCAATCCAAGAGTATTACGAACTGTCGTCGCAAAGTGTGTGTTGACGCGAAGTGTTTGCTTTGAAGCAAAATGTAGGGTTCGTCGCAAGGAGGAGTTGTCATAATCGCTAAAACGCTGTCTAAAACACGGTACAGAGGAGAGTTGCATTCGAAAGCAAACTAGCGTTCGTGGGTAATAATAGGCCTGCAGGCTCCAAGCCTACAGCGCGTGGCTGACATTTATAATGTTGCTGTTATCTGGGCGTGGCCACGTTCAGGATAGAATGGAGGCTTAGTTCCAGTTAAACAAGAAATACATATTTTACCCTAATACATTTACAACGATGTACATAAAAATACACAAAGATTTCATTTCCACAATATATCTGTATATCGCATAAGGTTTAAACATAATACGTAAAAAGTGAATAATTTCAGCATTCAGCACAGTAAATGAGCAAGTATTCTATTTATAACAATAGTAAATATCACAATCAACCCAAACTCATTTAACACATGACCTTACGGATAAAACTTATTAATTAACTTCCCGCCTCTTTGCTCTCTCTCTCTCTCTCGCTCTCTCTCTCTCTATATATATATATATATATATAGAGAGAGAGAGAGAGAGTTTGGGTTGATTAGGATATTGGCTATTGTTATAAAGAGAATGATTGTTGTTTTACTGTATACATATATATCTATATAATGAAAATAATTTTAACGATCATATAAGGCACTGATAGTAATGGAAAGAAAGTATCAGGTGTGACTAATACAATATGTTCAAGTTTAATAAATTTTACACCAGATTCCATGGTAATTGGACCAGAAGTTGCACAGGTAGATATATTGCATGCCTGTAATAATTTTGTATGACAGTACCTTCCTAAAATGGTAGTCGATAAGCTATTACTTAGTGAACTATGTACATCCAATGCGTACTTTAACACACCAAGTATGATTTCAAATGATATGGCACATGTTACTATCAGAATAACACCACCACTTTGAAAATAAGGGACTTCATTTAAAATTTTAAGGTGGCCGTTCATGTACTATTGGTCAGAAAAATATGGTGGAAATTGTTTCAGAAGTTATTGAGGTACAGAATTTAAGTCTAAATTTCCGATAACATCTTTCAACATGGCACACTAAAGATGTTTGCTGTCTGTGAATTTGGTGCACATTCCTAGTTACAACTACCTGTGTACCAAGTTTGGTTTAGTAACTGTTCGGTTTACATGCCACATTAACATAAAATATTTATATGATTGTAATATTTATATAATTGTCATTTACAAAATAAGTGCATGATTGACTAAAAACACATACATCTGGAGTGGCCTGCCATACTATTATTCGTATGCCTAATTTTATAGCAAGGGTTTCAGAAGTTCCAGAGATACGCTGTAAAAACTAAACACTATCTTACGAAACGACTGACAAAAGAGGCAATGAATCACGTCGTTTAATGTTCGCATTAGTTACAGTCAGCATCTTAAATTTTGTTCAAATGGGTCTACTAGTTCAGTTGATATGAAAAACCAACCTAAAGTATTTCAATCGCGAACATTTGACAATTATATTTTGATATGCGTAGTATTTCATACGAGTTTAGGGTGGTGTAGCGTAGCAGTACTTGTTTGCCAAATTTTACGGTAATCGATTGAGTATCTCTGGGGACTCGATAGAAAAATGTAATATTTCGCATTGCGCTATCTTACAAAATGGCTGAAAAAGAACTATGGATTAAATTTAATGCTCGCAACAGGCACTGGCACCGTTAAAAGTTTGTTTGAAATAGGTCGAATTGTCCAGACGATATTAAGGCACTCTAACCTAACATATTTATATGACTAGCACTACTTGTGGGCCAAATTAGAAGGAACTGGTTGTTTCCTGGTATATCATGTTAGAGATTATTACTTCAGATGGCGTTGTCTTTCTAAATGGCGGAATGATTTCATAAATTTACAGAGTCACTGCTATCATGTAAATGCTCAATGTACCTGTTTTTAATTTAATATGTTTAACTGTATAGGAAATATAACACAGAGATCAAAATATTAAAACGGCCGCCATTTTAAAAATAGGTTTCCGACTGTGGGAAAATATAAAAGTCAGGAGTACTCCATAGGTTCTTACTGTATTTCTTTCGATTTTGATGAAATTCAGTGTACACTATAAAAAGATGTTTAGGCGGTCACCCAGTACCCACAGAATACCACAGTGTAAATGTCGGATTACATTTATCAGCCTACCGGTATAAAATGAGGAGGAATCAAGTAAGTTAACTAGTGAAAATATATAGCCCACCTCCCGTGGCACAACCGGTTGGTGCGCCGCCGGTCTGCGGTGCGGGTGGTTCTGGGTTATAATCCGAGGTAAGACATGGGTACTAGTTTAAGTTAGGTCATACGTTCATTTGTAAGCCGTCCCCTGATAAGCCTCCAGGCATAACACCTGGGATCGTCAATAAGCCCTATCTAATACAATTCTAATTCCAATAGTGAAAATATACACTGGTGGAAAATGAAAAATGACCACCGGGACGCAATGGTCCCACATGAATGAAGGTTTAATTGAATAATTATACAGGCTGTAAATTGTGTATGATAATGATCACAGAGTCTTACCCCTATGGACAGAGGCTACAGAGTGTCTTCAACAACAATGTCAGTATCTTGTGTAGCTGCCTTTAGCGACGATGCAGTCCTGAAGTCGGGCGTAAAGACGATCATAAAGGTGTCGAATGTCATCTTGGAGAATAGTGTTTCACGATAATTCCACCTGTTGTAGCAATTGGTGGAGGTTTGTTGCCGGTATTGCAGACGGCACCAAGCTTCGTCCCATCGTGTCCCACGCATGTTAAATGGGGGACAGGTCGGGTAATTGTAATGGCCAGGGGAGTTGAAGAACACCTTCTAAAGCGCGTTGGGTAACACGAGACGTGTGTGCACGGGCATTGTGCTGCTGGAAGAGAACATCTCCTTGGCGTTGTAGGAACGGCAACAAAATGGTCTCGATGATGTTCTGGATGTAGCGGTCATTGTTCAGCGTTCCATCAACAAACACCAGAGGCGTATAGTCATTGTAGGCTATTGTAACCCCCCCCCCTCCTCGACAATGATGTCAGGAACTGGTACTGCATGTTGTTGCCGTATAAACTTTGGTTTTTGCCGCTCTCCTGGTCGCACCGCACTCGTGGAAGTCCCTCACTGGCGTCAAGGCAGAATCTGTTTTAATCACTAAACACAACTCCGCGCCATTCATACCTCCAGTTGCGTCGTTCGCGACACCATCCGAGGCGGGCTGCACGGTGATGAGGTGTGAGGAGAAGCCTGGCGAGCGGCACCCTTGATCGTAGTCCAGCGCCCAGCAAACGGTTGGTTATGATCCTAGCTGACACCCTGGGTATAACAGTGGCCCTGGTCTGTGCGGCAGTTGCCATGCGATCAGTAATGGCTGCTCGTCTGATGCGGCGGTCCAGGCGGGAATCCGTATGCTGCTGCCGTCCGGAACCAGGTTGACGAGCATTTGTACCATAGTTGGACCACTGACACTTCCAACAATGCACAGCAAACAGTTCACGTCCTACGCGTTGGGCAGTTCTTTGGAAGGACCATCTAGCCTCCCCCAGGCCCGCAATACGACCTCGTTCAAAGTCCGTTAATTGCACGAAGTGTGGTCGTCTATGCCGTCGTGGCATGTCTACAATGCTTACTAGACACAGGCCGATGCTTGAAACAACAGACTACTCTTTCACCGAGTCAACTACAGATGTATTATGCCCAGCGGTGTTACGCCTAGTACGCGGTTCCTACTCCGTCTACAGCACAGCACTGTTGATGATTGCATGTGCTGCCCTCTATCAGTGCCCCATGAGCATATGGCGTTTCAATATCACCGCTTTGGTGGTGTTAATTTTTCGTTTTCCACGAGTGTAGAATATAATAGTTTTCTCACTGTAGGGCTGGGACAACCAACATAAGAGATGAGATGATACTGGCACTTGGTAGAGCACGTTGTCTTGTGCAAGGGACAGCCTGTCGTGCGCGGACACCCTCGGCATTGGAAGATATGAGTTAAAATCAGAATGTAGAGGCGACGAATTGTGGTGACAGCACACAGAGAAATCCACAAACCATCCACGAAGTCCTCTACGTTTCTTTTGCGCAAAAACTCGCGACTTGGATCCGCAGAGAGATGACACTCGTATCAATATCGTTGAAAGCCAAAGTGCTAGTTGTACAGCGAATTCAAGCTGCCAGCCACAGGCGGACAGACCACAACAAGTGCTGCAACTATCTGATTTTATACTTGGGGAACCGCACAGAAGATATACGCTACTGTACATCTCTTTTATATTAATGGTATCCGTTTTTGTATTATTGTCGAGAGTGTTAGCTTTACACTTCTAACACCACGCATTTACATCCATTTAATAATGAAGAAATTTTAATTAGAGTTCATATATCTTTAAAAGCCAAAAATTGTAATATGCTTTCATCAAAACCTTAGTATAGGCTATATTAACAGCATCCCCAAAACTAAATAAAATGTCGTCACCTGTCTTAACAATGAAAAGTTAAGTAATTTCAGTATCAGATTTTCTTCTACAACTTTAAAGTTGGAGCGGTTCTCAATGTATTAATATTTACAACAATTCCATCAAATAGAAGTGTAAAATAACTTAATCCTATATTAAGTCTATAATATATGCTAATTTCCATTTGTATAAAGCTGACTTATAGTTTGGGGGCCTATGAAAAACATATTGTCGTACTCGATGAAAGATGTATTCCACATGTATGGAAGGCTTTATTCACGTAGAATACAGTGAGTAGTGGATACGTTGACAGACGGGAACAAATAAAGCGGAGTGCACCAGCTGTGACGGGTGGCTCCTCGAAAGGCGACAGCGGGCGCAGCGACACGGCGGCGCAGCTAGAGATTTGTCTGGAGCAGGTGGAGGGAGGGGGGGGAGCAGTGTGGCCTTGACGGAGACGTGTGGCCGGAGGTCGAGGTCGCCGCGGAACGGAGGTGATCGGGTGTCGACCCCGCCGCCGGAGCGAGGCCGCGCCAACCTCCAAACAGGAACACACCGCCCAACCTGTCCTCAGTGGCGGTCCTACATAAAAGGGGGCGTCTACCTGGGGCTGTTTTCCACGTCTGTGCCGACAAATTATTTTTTTTTATTAATTTAATATAATAATAAAAAATAAATATTATTCTATTTATATTTAAAATTTTATTATACTTATAATTATCTTTTTTATTAAATTTCATATTAAATTAAGGCAAATATATAAAATAAGAATTTAGTATTCCTCGAACATGGTTTAAAAAGAACATTTTTTCTCTATTCTAATCGTTATTTTGCCTTTCTAACACCCATATTTTTTTTAATATAAACATATATTTTTATATTTTATTAAATAAGCTATCTAAATCGTATGGAATAATGCACTGGCAGGTGCATCAAAAGCGACATCGCCACCAAGCACAACTGAACTGGCGTACAGTGTTCTTGTCGTACTCGTGTCTACCCATTGTACTTGCTCGAGTAACAGATATTGTTGTGCCTCATTAACCGAGTTGCAAGTACGTTACCAGGTACTGAATGGCGAGCACACAAACTCCATGGTTCCCACAAGGCTAGACAGTTTTATTATGGAAATTAAATATTTTAAGAGGTGACTACATTATTTTATTCGTAGAAGGACCGTAGCAAGATTCAATGCAAGACCGTCGAGTAGTTTTGTATCTAACTGATGCGTATATGTTAAGGCACATCTCTTCGATAAAGCCTTTTTTTAGCTGTGTCAGAGTGCTCTGATGTTGTGTTTCTAATGTGAGTGACGTCTTGTAAACACTCAACAGGCCACATCTGAAGTGCGTATTCTCATCGGACACGTGTTAAGCAGTTTCGTTGGAAAACATTGTACTTTACAACGCAGTTCAAGCGCCAGGGGGCCGAGCCCCTTAAGACGAAAAGGCTCCGCCTAGGACCTCGCTTTTGCAGGAGCTTCGCAAATTAATTTTGTCAATAAAAATTAATCGAAATAATATCATTGGTCCTTCGAAATTCGAGGTTAAATTTAATGTTACATATAACTTTTAGTATTAATGATAATGCATTATTGTACATTGTTACGAGTGTGTGCGCAGACTGGATTCGATTTGAAATGTCGAACATTTACCAGCCAAATTTAGTAGCGTGCTCACTGCGCAAACTGTGGCTGGTTTAATATAATAGTACGCAAGTTCGCCGCATGTTAATAACCTAGGTAAATAAGAAAAAAAAAAAAAAAAAAAAAAAGGGCCTTTAGCGGAAAGTTTAGGTATAGTCGTAATCGTTGTCATTCCTTATGTTTTTTGGGTCGCTGAATACGAATCTGAGGTTTGCTGATAAAATTTTTGCCCGGAACATTGTTCTTTTTTTTTTTTGCAAAAAACCTCGAAATTTTGGCACGTTTTTTTGGTTTTCTGCCTATATCTTGGGAACTATGCGTTTTTTCAAAAGGATAATTCTGTACAAAATTTTAGTAGACAAAATTACCTACATTTTATGTCCATAATATTTGTTTCTACGACCAACCGTTCCACCGCTAGAGCGCGCCAAAAAATGGGCAAAATTCCCAAAAATCGCAGAAACGCCATATTTCAACTTTCTACGCCCGATGTCCGTGGAAACTACTCATGTAATGATAGTTTTGACCATGTATGGTATTGAACTTGATTAAATACACTTAAAAATAAATACGGAGTCCGCTGAAATACACTTCGAAATAAATATTGGGTGCAATTGTTTTCAAATAATTGTCTAAAATCAAATTGAAAGAAAGGAGACAAATTAGTGAAAAAAAGTAAAAATCATCCAACCTGCTGCGTGCCACAAACTCATGGAAAGATGGTAAATGAATATTGGGATGAATTTTTGAGTGTTGGAATGTGGGGTTATGAGTCTTATCTCAGTGAGCCATTGAAGACCCACAGGAGTTGTTGCTGACAACAGGGTCGACTGCCATCAGGTTTGGGAAAAAGTCACGGACGGCATTATTAAAAGAACTGCAGACAACTCTAATTTTGGTGATGTCAAATTTCAACGTAATGACCATGTCCAGCCACTTGCCATAATGAGCAACGCAATAACAGTAGAAAACGAAGTTTTCTCCATTAATCCCACCACGTTGTTTCAACGAATCAGTGTGGTTAAGAATTCCGATGAAGAACTGGACTACTTTTTGACGTACGACCTGAGACCTTACTCTTTCTCTCTGTTTGAGAATGGTCTGCGAAAAGGGGCCAAATCAAAGTCAAGTGCATTACGTGATCGATGGTGGGTTCTTGTTGCACAAAGTTGTCTGGCCCGACAACCAATCTTTTTCAAAAATATGTGACAGATACGTTGGATACGTTATAACAACATATGGATCCCAAACAAGAGTTGTCTTTGATGGGTACCCCGAACATGCGCAAGGTGGAACGAAAAGTACAGAAAAGTTGAAAAGATCTATGAAAGCTTGTTCCGCGGAGATCCGATTTAATGAAACCATGACCCCGACCACAAAGAAAGAAAAATTCCTGGCCAACCCAAATAACAAAAAACGACTGATTGCCATGATAACGAAGAAGCTTGCCTCACACAACATGACTGCGAAACAAGCACCAGAAGATGCGGACACGCTGATAGCCACATAAGTGCTGTCACTGGCTAAATCCAATGAGAGTGTGGTCGTGGTGGGAGAATATCTAGACCTGTTGGTGATTCTCATTGGTTTTGCAAGGAAAACATCGTTTTCTTCTTAAAGCCAGGAAAAGACAAAACTCCATCAACAACATACTCTCCACTCCTCGCTGTAAAGAANTTGCAAGGAAAACATCGTTTTCTTCTTAAAGCCAGGAAAAGACCAAAACTCCATAAACAACATACTCTCCACTCCTCGCTGTAAAGAACAAGACTGTTGCAGAGAACATTCTGTTCTTACATGCTATGAGTGGCTGTGACACGACGTCAGCACCATTCAAACAGGGGAAATTGAAGTTTGTAAAAGCACTCACTAAAAATCGTGACCTTGCTGACATCGTCAGTGTTTTAAAAGACAGCAACGCCACTCCCCAGACCATCGCAGCAGCCGGAGAACGATTTTTGGTCGAAGTATACGGCTACAGTGGGAGGACTCCACCCTCTCTGAACCACCTGCGCTTCCTTAATTACAAGAAGGCAGCGTTCAAGGCTTCGTCGAAAATAGCTGCGCTACCACCTTCAGCAGCTGCAGCGGCACAGCACAGTTACAGGGTGTACCTGTGCTGCAGCGGCACAGCACAGTTACAGGGTGTACCTTCAAGTGCAGCAATGGATGGGGGTCAAGAAACGAGCTGAGGATTGGGGTTGGAAGAGGACCAGCAACGGACTCGAACCAATCACGACTCTTCTAGCTTCCGCTCCCCCCGAACTGCTCAAATTGGTAATGTGCAAGTGCACCAAGACCTGTGCCCGGAACTGCAGCTGCCTGAAAGGGGGGGAGGGGGGCTAAAGTGCACTGATCTGTGCATCCACTGCGCGCACAGATCATGCAACAACGCAGCGGTGCCCCTAAGCGACGATGAGGACGAGGTCGAAGATTGGGACCTTCAAATCAAGCTTGGGATTCAATTGCGAACTGAGGAGAAGGAGGAGGAGGAAGAAATAGCTACGAGTTCCAAAGGTATGTAACATCACGTATAATTCCAAACCTTGTTTTCACATTAGTAGTACCTATCAACTTCTTTTACTTATAGAAGAACCATCACATCCCTATATTTGTAATAATATCTCAAGTAAGCCACTAATTCCATCCTGTTATTTACAGATGTGTCTCTCCAACGAGCCTCAGTCGACGAGTGAAACCCCACAAATTACGCCACAGGTTAATAACAGTAAATATTTCTGAAGTACATAGGTACCTACCTACAGCATATTCCTTACCAATATTACCAACTAATAACCACTAATTCAAACTTTTCCTATCTGTTCCAGAAGAATGAATACCCCACCCACCGGAAAATACCCAATAAATAGACTGTACCTGTACATACAAATACCTACAAATACCTGTTTTAGTTTCATCATTCTTCAAAATTGTATTTTACCTGCAATTATGCAATTTATTATTAGTATTAAGTAATTTTAATGTAAATATAACAATAGCTAAGTATACTNAAGTACATAGGTACCTACCTACAGCATATTCCTTACCAATATTACCAACTAATAACCACTAATTCACACTTTTCCTATCTGTTCCAGAAGAATGAATACCCCACCCACCGGAAAATACCCAATAAATAGACTGTACCTGTACATACAAATACCTACAAATACCTGTTTTAGTTTCATCATTCTTCAAAATTGTCTTTTACCTGCAATTATGCAATTTATTATTAGTATTAAGTAATTTTAATGTAAATATAACAATAGCTAAGTATACTTTTTTCACTAATTTGTCTCCTTTCTTTCAATTTGATTTTAGACAATTCTTTGAAAACAATTGCACCCAATATTTATTTTAAGTGTATTTCATCAAGTTTAATACCATACATGGTCAAAACTATCATTACATGAGTCGTTTCCACGGACACCGGGCGTAGAAAGTCGAAATATGGGGTTTTTGCGATTTTTGGGAATTTTGCCCATTTTTTGGCGCGCTCTAGCGGCGGAACGGTTGGTTACAGAAACAAATATTATGGAAGTAAAATGTAGGTAATTTTGTTTACTTTAATTTTGTATAGAATGATCTTTTCGACAAAACGCATAGTTCCCAAGATATAGGCAGAAAATCAAAAACAAAAGTGCCAAAATTTTGAGGTTTTTTGCAAAAAAAAAAAAAACAATGTTTCGGGCAAAAATTTTATCAGAAAACCTCAGATTAGTGTTAAGCGATCCAAAAAACATAAGGAATGACAACGATTACGNCGGGCAAAAATTTTATCAGAAAACCTCAGATTAGTGTTAAGCGATCCAAAAAACATAAGGAATGACAACGATTACGACTATACCTAAACTTTCCCCTATTTTTCCTAATTTGCGTAGCCTATAAGATGAGCGGCGAACGCAGCTTTGTACAAAGACGGCAACTCACATTACAGCTTACACTGAGTTGAGATCATAGCTGTTTTGATAGGCGGGAGCCTCTGAAATAAATATTTGCCACTGGCTGTCAACCTGGCACAGCTCACGCGTCTCCTAGCGACGCTTCTCTGCACCCGCTATCCGAGCCGTCGGCTTTATATGCCCCGGAGGCAGTGCTGTCTTAAGACCAAAAACCGAGGTTCCCATAACTCGTTTCAGTTGATTTACAAATCTAGTTTGCAGCCCNGCAGTGCTGTCTTAAGACCAAAAACCGAGGTTCCCATAACTCGTTTCAGTTGATTTACAAATCTAGTTTGCAGCCCGACAGACTTGAGTCATATCATTGAGCCGGTGACGAACCTCTGTGTTTCTGTTTGAGCAGGGTTCCAGGCCCGTTTTTAAATCTGTTAACCACTGTTGCCATCATAATAAATTTACACGTAGGTGTATCAGCAGAGGAGTGAAGCTCCCCGCCAGTCTTGGGGACTGGTGTGTTATATTTTCGGCAAGTGGCCAGTGAAACTCGTGTATAGAATGTGAGTGCTTCCCGAGACAACTGCAGTAATCAAATATAAATAGCACTGCAGAAGAAGCGAAGTCATTACAGAATTTCTTNACTGCAGTAATCAAATATAAATAGCACTGCAGAAGAAGCGAAGTCATTACAGAATTTCTTCAGTCTTTAGACCTAGTTGACTGTCCCGTCACAAGGTAGTGTTATGATCCCTCCGTGCGCTCGTGACATCATTTTGCAGACAGATGACTATAGCCACACAAGATATCGATCCTTCTCGTTCTAAGAAAATCGAACATAGCCGCCATTGAAGGAAGAATGGACCGTGTTCGTCTCTTGAAGTCACATCAGACCACACCATTAATAAAAAAAAGAAATCAAAATAATGTATACNAATGGACCGTGTTCGTCTCTTGAAGTCACATCAGACCACACCATTAATAAAAAAAAGAAATCAAAATAATGTATACGCAAATTCTTATTTTATATATTCCATTATACATTTACAAGCAAAAAATATTTAAACTTTTTAGCATCTAATTNATACGCAAATTCTTATTTTATATATTCCATTATACATTTACAAGCAAAAAATATTTAAACTTTTTAGCATCTAATTATTTTTGTGGCGCCATCGGTCACAGGTTTTTACATGGCATGATTCAACAGCAATATGCGTAAAAGAGCCCTAAAGAAAAGCTAAGAGCCAATGCTGCTAAGAAAAACTTGCAGTCACTATTGTATGTGAACATTCTATATAATGAACGTATTCTTAGTGCCAATTAGCAACTGCGGGCATCTCCCAAGGAGGTTCACTGCAGTAAATAAACCGTTGCCATATAGCATCGTCAGAGAGGTGTTTTGCTTAATTACTCTTCTGCCCACAGAATTACGTTACGAGCAAGCAGAAACAGCTCCAAAATTTTCTAAGGGAATTTCAAATAGCTTCTTTTTTAAACATTATTCTATGAATTCAGTACCTACTGTGATCTGGATTTTCTGACAACTTTACACTTTCTAATTAATACAAATTGTGCTGGACGATGCCACTGGCCAACGTTTTTTCTCGGGAATCTCCCGTTCACCCGTCCTTGCATTCCGACGCTGCTCCATACTCACCTTACTTCATCCTCATTGGCTCTCAAGATCTTGTTGTTAAGAGCCGCTTAACCTTTCCACTCCACTCCGTATAATACAAGAGACCTTAAAATCAAACTTTCCTCATAAATAACTTTCTTTACAAATTGTAAGAAGTGAAAAATTCGATAACTAAANGAGACCTTAAAATCAAACTTTCCTCATAAATAACTTTCTTTACAAATTGTAAGAAGTGAAAAATTCGATAACTAAAAAGAATTATATGTGGTTCAGTCCTCCGTGCTGACATAACGTCAGAAAGTTATGGGATTCGATTCCCAAAACTTCGAGAATAGATTTATGTCTGCCAAAACGGTATTGCCCGAGTCACAGTCCATGGGAATCGTAAACGAATTTGTCACCCANAGAATAGATTTATGTCTGCCAAAACGGTATTGCCCGAGTCACAGTCCATGGGAATCGTAAACGAATTTGTCACCCAGTGAATAATGGTTTTATACGCAGAGAAGATGGCTTGTAAGAGTCAAATGAAAAGGTAGTTAGTATGTTTAGTAAAGGAAGAAATTACGAGAACTTGTAAAGATACTTTATCTGGCTACTCAAAATGGGCTAAAAATCATGGTGATATTTCAGATGTACGCCTACATAAATACGTTGCATACGCAATGACGCTATATTACGAGTTTTCAGTGGCAAGCAAATATTAACATCTACACGAACATGAGTGCTAATATAGGGGTAGACAAATGGCTCGTCCTCTCTTCCCTGGTCACGAAAAAATATTTAGTATTTTACAGTAGGAAAGTAAAGGGATATGGAATACCATTTACATTATGGGAATAGCTTGTGATATTATGACTTTAAAAGAATGATGTATGCTTCATTACAAAGAGAATTTAATTTACAAAAATATATATAGTAATACGTGTCTGCAAAAACATTAAGGAAAAATACAATAGCATAAACAATACAAAACGTTTGGGGCAGGGGTTATGGAATAGTTCAGGGATTATGGAATACCCCTACAAACGTAATTGTAAACACACGCTATTTACAAAAATTACAAACATAAGCATATTTTTCACAACTGGAATACTCCACATGAGCCCACATGTCGCATTGCATGCTCTGAACCCATTCTTCCCTTTTGATATCATCGCAAAACTTAGACATGTTAAAAATACATTCAACATTTGTGTCATCAGGTTGAAGTTCCTTTGTTAGGAGGTCATCATCACTGGAATTTATGCTTTAAAGGAACCTTCGCCTTTTTCTTAGATGCTAGTCCCTTGAGAGGCACTTCCAAGTTCTTCTTATATGGGGAAGAAGTCAAGATCTGTGACGAACATTTGCCCCCCCCCCCATCTAGATGTTTTCCCTCTCTTAGACCTATTTNCCCTTGAGAGGCACTTCCAAGTTCTTCTTATATGGGGAAGAAGTCAAGA
This sequence comes from Clitarchus hookeri, assembly GCA_002778355.1. Lineage (NCBI taxonomy): Eukaryota > Metazoa > Arthropoda > Insecta > Phasmatodea > Phasmatidae > Clitarchus > Clitarchus hookeri. The sequence continues at coordinate 228,944 of NQII01000929.1, read as the reverse complement.
TCTGTGACGAACATTTGCCCCCCCCCCATCTAGATGTTTTCCCTCTCTTAGACCTATTTGGCGGAGGCGAAATATCGTAGCGTGAAAATGCAGCAGAGGTTGTTGATGGGCGTGAAAAAAGAATGTGTTTGGTAAATTAGATTCTGAACTCATAAGCTACAACTATTAAACAATGCGTAGCTATNCATAAGCTACAACTATTAAACAATGCGTAGCTATTTATGATGTTATAAACCTTCGACTACTAACCTGCTACAGGTTCTACTTGTTCAGTCATTTCGACCACTGCATCTCTCTGGTTCTGTTGCACTGCAGCTCCCTGGTTCTGTTGCACTACATCTCCTTGGTTCTGTTGCACTACATCTCCCTGGTTCTGTTGCACTACATCTCCCTGGTTCTGTTGCACTACATCTCCCTGGTTCTGTTGCACTACATCTACCTGGTTATGTTGCACTGCAGCTCCCTGGTTCTGTTAAACTACATCTACCTGGTTCTGTTGCACTGAAGCTCCCTGGTTCTGTTGCACTACATCTCCCTGGTTCTGTTGCACTGCAGCTCCCTGGTCCTGTTGCACTACATCTCCTTGGTTCTGTTGCGCTACATCTCCCTGGTTCTGTTGCACTACATCTCCCTGGTTCTGTTGCACTACATCTCCCTGGTTCTGTTGCACTACATCTCCCTGGTTCTGTTGCACTACATCTCCCTGGTTCTGTTGCACTACATCTCCCTGGTTCTGTTGCACTACATCTCCCTGGTTCTGTTGCACTACATCTCCCTGGTTCTGTTGCACTACATCTCCCTGGTTCTGTTGCACTACATCTCCCTGGTTCTGTTGCACTACATCTCCCTGGTTCTGTTGCACTACATCTCCCTGGTTCTGTTGCACTACATCTCCCTGGTTCTGTTGCACTACATCTCCCTGGTTCTGTTGCACTACATCTCCCTGGTTCTGTTGCACTGCAGCTCCCTGGTTCTGTTGCACTACATCTCCCTGGTTCTGTTGCACTGCAGCTCCCTGGTCCTGTTGCACTACATCTCCTTGGTTCTGTTGCGCTACATCTCCCTGGTTCTGTTGCACTACATCTCCCTGGTTCTGTTGCAATACATCTCCCTGGTTCTGTTGCAATACATCTCCCTGGTTCTGTTGCACTACATCTCTCTGGTTCTGTTGCACTACATCTACCTGGTTCTGTTGCACTGAAGCTCCCTGGTCCTGTTGTCTTTGGGTTTGAACGGCATCTTGTCTATCATATTCAGCAGCAATGTAGTCGAGGTCTTTGAAAATAGGTCTGTTCGGAGGGAAGACATCTACGACTCTAAAATGGTAGACAGCAATTACACCACTTTGCACATTAAGGTAGGCACGTCCAAACAGTTCTACGATGCTATACGGTCCCAAATTTATGTAATTACCGGCAAGCCACTGACGCATTTCTTCACTGTAGTATGTTTTCAATGAGCCTATAAAAGACTTATCGAGTGGTTACATCTGGTGCATGCAGTGAGGTGGCAACATAATAAGTTGAACATTATCAGCGCTAGTAAAATCAATTACTTCAATGTTCCTCGTGTGACTGTGATGTCCATCCATCACCAACAGGGCAGGGCGCTCTTCTGATGGGTTAGTCTTGGCAACGAAGTGCTCAAACCACTGTTTTAAGAGATTTTACTGAATCCACTCGGATGGAAAACGGACAGAAATCGGCCCTGGTGGTGCTCCTCTCATCAACAGAAGACTCATGTTGGTACTCGGTAAAATTATCATGGGAGGAACAAACGTACCAGCTGCACTCATACAGGCAATCACTGTCATCAAAGAACCTCTTTCTGCAGTGGCGTTTCTCTTTGTGACCTATAACATGGGGAATCTTGCTTTGCACGATGGACAGCCCTGTCTCATCAACATTGAAGACTCTATCTGCGGGGAAGTGATGTTTGTCAAAGAGTTCATCTAGGTTATCATAAATTACTTTGACCTTATCTCTGTCAAAAGCAGAAGCTCTGGAATCGGATGTGCCTATAGATTTCCGAATGGACAATCAGTCTGTATGCCTACTCAAAAATTTCTTCAACTAGTCTTTTCCAGCAATTCCGGAGGCGCCAAATGGGTTTGCAATATTTTTTTATGGTCAGCTGGTAGACTATTAGACGAACATCCCTTTTAGTTATGCCATAGTGGCAGTCCACGAGGTCACGCTCTACTACAGGAGGCAAAATGGTTTAACCACCCAGTGTCGTTGCAGCTGCAGCATCTTCCCCATCATTGAAACTTGCCAAGCAAAATTAAGTCGTTCTGGGAACATCACATTCTCTTGCAGCCTTCAAATAACCCATTTTGTTCTCACGCGCCAGTTTAATGGCTTGTGCCATTTTGATGGGATCCCACAATATTCGTCTTCTATGTTCGGTGGCACAATATCTCCACTAGACATCGAAGACAGCCTAAGGACAGACAAGTTGAATTATATATAGTTTTTTAAATCGCTTTTGATAGAACATTATACCCTAAATACAGGTAAATAATGAATTATCTGCATCGCACTTAATATAATATCTACGTGTTAATACGGGAAAAAACAATGTATGTACTACGTAAACTCAATGTAAAATATTTGATAATAGAGCCATCATATAGGTTTCTATTAGCGATAGGATAAATTTTATAACCAAAATTAAATAATTTAAAATTAAATATAATCCTCAACGTTGGTCAATGAAACATAAGGGCCACCAGATCTAGATAGAACCCATGTAAAACATTAGCCATGTGAATAAGATATTCCGATTTAACCAACACCAATGTTGATGTACCGTTTTAGTTGAAATACTACATGACAAATATGGACACCCGTTAAATTAATTGGTATAATTAATGGTTAAGTGTAAGAGAAGGCTACATGCCTAAACTTCGCTATTTAAATTTAAAAAAATTGCATTAAATATTCAGATTCGTGAAAAATACTTTGATAGGGTTATGGAATACTGCTTGGGTGTAGTATTCCTTAAACCCCACCCCACCTACTTTTAACGGACACGTCATTTAAAGCCAAACATGCGCAAGAAAATAAAGTGTAGTTATATTTGTAAAAAGTTCAGCCCATACCCTCTTTCGCAACATATAGTTTAGTTAATAACCTACAAAACAATAATCGCAGTAACATTAATAAAACATGCCTGTTATAATTTTCCTTGTGTGTTGAATGACGAAACAATTTTTTTCAGAAACACAATCAGTACTAACACAATTTCACGATGCTGTAACGTTACATCAGTTACTGCTGACGTAGTTTTGCCACTATCAAACAGAGTGCAGCACATACTAGAGTCAATACAACACTATTTCATAACCCCCATACTATTTCATATCTCCTTATTTTCCTTTAAGTTTTAATCTTTGTCACTTGATTCAAGTTGCATGTTGTTCTGACCTGTCTCTTTACTGAAATTCTGTAATTATTAAAGTACTGTAAGGAATTAAATTTAATTTAAAGCCTAAACAAAAATATGTTTTATATTTATTACTGGTATTTTTAAATAAGTTATCTTGGCTTCACCACATTCCCCTCAAATGTGACTGAATTATCCAAATACAATTTAAATTGCACATTTGTTATAGTGTAGGCCTCTCAGATATCAGAATCTGTTGCGATATGGTCAGCTGCTGCAGGGACCGCGGTGGTCAAGTGGTTAGACTACTAGCCTATCACCAAGGTGAACCGGATTCGATTCCCGGTGGAGTCAGTCCCGGATTTTCACATGTGGGAATCGTACCGGACGATGCCGCTGGTCAGCGGGTTTTCTCGGGGATCTCCCGTTTCCCCCATCCTTGCATTCCGGCGCTGATCCATACCTCGCTTCACCCTCATCGGCACTCAAGACCTCGATGTTAAGAGACGCCCAGATATCTTCACTCACTCGGTTACTGCACTTCTTCGGTTACACCTGTCCTCACAATCTGTAGTTTGAATGTACCGAATCAGAACATTGCCTCAGAGTTTACGGCCTTCGAGTTTCCACGCCCCAATACGACGCTGTACACTGCTTCATGGCACTACCCATATGAGAGGCTTTTCGTCGAAATGCTTAACCGGCTACATGCAGCCCTAGTGTACGACCTCATTCAAAAGCCTTCAAACTGTTGACATGCTGTTCGACTGCCCACTTTCAACGTCTTGGAATACTGCGAGGTTGAATGCTCGATACCGTCGGCAACTGTGCCTCTGATGTGTGTTCAGAGTTATCTTGTCTCCGCCGGTTCTACAACTAACGTACAGTATTTCAGTGACGTAAAACAGACTTTTACAATCGTTTGCCCACGTCCTTATATGTTACCTATAGACAAGTCGGTCAGTTTGATCTTTGTTTTCTAGCTGTTTAGTTTCTGTATCCTACAAGGTTATTTATGAGTACGCCATTTAAAAAATAAGCGTCTGATCCATCGAAATGTCATAAGCTTAGGTGGCGTACCACATCACAGCTCTTGTGCCAAATTTGGCGGGTATCGGTTCAGTAGTTCCAAGATGTCACGTTGAGACTTTAGTTATTAGTATTTTTTTTTTCAAAATGGTAGGTTAATGAGAACACGAATTTCTAAATTGAATGCTATCAACACACCGATTTTGAATCAGATCGGTTGAATAGTTTTCTGAGATGTAAGAGCACCCAAATGTTTAAATAGTCGACAATTTTAAAATACGCAACATACATGGTCGAAAATTATAAATGTTTAATGTCCTTAAGTGTGGGGAAATTCGGTACACGGGTTATAAAGTTTTTACAAGGATATACACACGCATGCGCACAAACATACAGCCATGAAGGTGTCTCATAAAATAATCTTTCCTTCGAAAAATGTGTTATATATATATATATATATATATGTATATATATATTTATTTATATTTATATATGTGGACAGAAGTGTGTATGTGATTGTATTGGGTTTCGAAGCACCTGTTTGTAGATTCTGTACTCAAAATTCAGAGTTTTGCCTTAGATGCGTGTGAAACCGTTGGTGGTTCGGTCTACAGACGGCATGGCATTGGTGAGCTCGGCCACATGGACACACGGTCGGAGCATGTTTTCTTGTGTAAAGAACTGCCGTGTGTAGACAATGTGACAAGCTGCAGGTAGCTGTCACGCAGGCTCGTACTGTCGTGCTGGTGCCACTGGAAGCAGGCGCCGACCCAACCAGCGGCCTCGCGCCTGCAGATCTCCGAGGTAGACCGGTGCCGCCCGGCTCCTCCGAGGCGTCCTTCACGTCTACAGCTCCCTCAGCACGCATACGCTGCGTCCTGACGTGAGTGACTGCGGACAGTTGTGAGCGTGGGTACTACGCATGCGCGTCAAAAAATGGCCCACTTATTCACCTGCTATCCTAGGTTAAATTGGGGGCCGCGGTGGTGTAGTAGTTAAACCACTCGCTTCCCACTTAGGCGAACCGGGTTCGACTCCTGGCGGGGTCACTCCCGGATTTTCACACGTGAGAATAGTGCCGGACGATGCCACTAGTAGGCGAGTTTTTTCCGGTGATCTCCTGTTTCCCCCGCTCTTGCTTTCCGGCGATGCTCAATACTCATCTCAAGATCTCGGTGTTAACAGCCGTCCAAATCTCTCCACTCTCAAGTCCTCTGGGTTAAATTAAACCACAAATAAACACTCAGTATCCTATATTAGTTTAAACTGTTAAAGTACACACCCACATATTATCCTGAGTTTATTTAGGTTGTACTGTTATCTTGTGATACTGAAAAACTATGGGTAGATAAAAGTATGAGTAGTGGTGATGGCCATCCATAAAAGCATCTGCAGTAACCACGACTCTCGTATCTTGGCGCCATTCGACATCACACAGCACACTTCACTATCGGTGCATATTATACAACCGCCTTTCTTAACATATTTGATAACTGTGCAGCGAAGCATAAAATATATCAAAGATATGTAATTACATGAAACCTACTGTTGCTCACATAGATCATAATTTCATGTTTATATAAAATGTTTTATATTGCAGTATAAAGTCAAATTCTGTATAATGAATCTCTGATTCTTACAATCTCTATATAGTCATGACAACCTGGACGGATCTAGGGCTGTAGTAAGGTGGTCTGTGCCCAAGTATGCAACTGACTGTGTAGATGGCCTGTCTTTCCATTAGAACTCTTATTCCTTCTACTAGTGCTGACGGTTTACTTCCGTCGGTTATGTATGGGGGAGAAGTAATGGACTCCCTAGAGTTGGGATGAAGGTGGCCGCATGTTTGAAGTGTCGAGTAAGAGCAGTTCTCTAGTATTAGATAGCAGTAACGCACGCACGACCCCGGAAAGGCTGAATGATGTGTCATATATATAACCTATCTCCAGCAAGGTGACTCTTGGGCTTCTCGAATGGTGCTTCGGCACCCACCATCCACCGCATGGGTTCAAGCAAATGAGAGCTGTATCTAGCACTGCTTCGTGCCACTTGGGATTCTCTCTATTGTGCAAAGAGGTATCTGTTTGGTGGCTTCGAGGAAGATGACACCAAGGCTCGACCACTAGGCGGTGTATTGGACTGAACGCTCAGGCTGTTTGGGTCCCAAAGCCTGAATTTCACATCGAAAAAATTATACGAGCTATGAACATTGTCTTAGAATGATATGTGCAGTGGGTATTTGGGATTAAATGAAAAATTTCTACGGATATAAGTCATTGCAGAGCAAGCCGTCAAGGAAAGCACAGATTATTGCATTAAAAACGTACACGAGAACAAGGATGACTAGATGTTGTCAACAGCTTCACTATTTATGGAAATGAACACTCCAGTGTAGAACACTTAAGTGCCATGGAAACTTTAGTAGGTGCCTGGACAGATCGATAGGCCTCACCAGAAGTTTTCTTTGGTAACCGATTCTCTTAGGTTTGACTCGTACTGGCAGTGGTTTAGACTCCGCTTGCTAAAAATGACCTTTTAAGGTCCCCTAATTATTGTTAGGGCGTTCCAACGATCGCCGAGATAGCTTCGACACTGTCCTAGACATACAGTAGAGGTGTGAACAGCATCTCTTCTGGACCATTGGTGAATCTGAGAGTGAGGGTCTCAATAAAGATATGAGAGGTCATCAAATTTGTGATTTGTGTCTTGTCAACTGTTGTGTTAGATGGAGGTACCTGCGCTGATTAAGTGTTTTTAAATCCTTTGTTCTCGTGCCCTTCACTCATCTTGCATTCAAATGGAGGTCAGGTACGATTGTGAAGGTATCCCTGTCCGGGAGCTCAATGATTCCCTACACAATATTGCCTGTATTGAATGCTGCCAACATAACTTCCACAATAAATGGTTAACCGAACACTTTCCAAATATTTCATATGATTTTTTCTTTTTGGTATTTGTGTATAATTTCGCCACATGGTAAAGTTAAACAATGTCTAACCATGCATCCACGAAGTGACACTGCGAAACGTATGTTATATTTATTACAGTACTTAAATTGTGTAAAAATCTTACCAGTGTCGTTGCCTGCCCATTTAAATATTACTTACAATAAAATGTTTAGGTACGGAAATGCTTTCATAATTATCTGTCAATTCAATTTAAATGTGCCAGTGAATGTTAAAATCAATATATGAACAGATGATACAGTCATATTTTTCGATGGTTTATTTCAGAATTGATGAACTGACCTACAAGCCAGCTAAAGCATTCAGCACTCACGTCTACGTAATAACAGTTGGCAGGTAGGAACTCGTACCACCCTACAGAGTCAAAAGGATGTTGAACATTATACTGCTACAGTCTACCTAATCATACGTTTACCATCCACTTCTGTTTTAAAATCTAATCTTCTGGTAACCTGTGGTTACATGTTGGAGTCCAATCTCAAGTGAGCGTAACAGTTTTCAAATTTATGTGCGTATATATATATATAATTAATTAATTAGTCGGGATGTGCATAGCACACCTCAAAACAACACAAAATGTTTCTGCTAACATACATCCTAAATTCGATAGTTTCCAAGTTACAGGCCTTCCAGTAGTGTTACTGAATGTATTCGTAATTGTCTTCCTGACACATTTCAGTTCGAGTAGCTGTAACAATTTTCGAGTACCAGCAGTGTTACGTCATTCTACAAGAAGTGCTCAAAATGTCCACCTTGTGCCAGAATGCATGCCTGAACATGCCGCGTCATTGATTATCTGACACGCTCAAATAATCCAGGAATTTCACATATATGCTGTCAACCTTGTTCCCTCGCTGGCAAAGCACTGATATGACTAGAACTAGAGTTGCATAAACAACGGCCTTGAGATGCCTCCACAGGTAATGGTACAGTGGATTGGGATCCTAGGAGCGTGCAGGCCAGGAGATTGGTCCTGCATGGCCTACCCACCTGTGCGAAACAGGTAATAATACACCATTCCAGTTGATCACATTAACAGGCACATCTCATAAAAGATTGACTATTACCTATATGTGAGGTAGAATGTTGGAAGGTCTGTGTAACTCGGAAATTATATATATATATATATATATATATATATATATATATACATATATATATCTCTGGTAGGTGGGAACTCGCGAATACAAAATTCGGCATACGTTTCTATGGCAAAATGTAAGGCGAAAATACGTTCAGGTGAAATTGCATTAGAGGCATAGTTTCTGATACAAACGACGTTAAATATGATGAAACAACTTTAATGCTATTACACACACTGGCTTAACAAACCTTTACAAACATTCACATTAGGTGTTTAAAGTTGGCTCCGCGCGTTACTATACTTAAGGCGAGGCCACAAAAAGAAGTCCGGTGGAGAGAGGTCTGGTGACTGCTGCGTGCCAGACCCCAACGACCGACATCACTTGCTATGCTCGCTACAGCGCTGCAGGATGAATGGTCGGCCATTCCCCCTGAGGCTTTCCAACGTATGACAGCCTCCCAACCCGAAATCAGCATCAAACTGCACTCAAAGTGTAACACTGTGTCACGAATTTATGGTCACGACTACACTGGCAACCTGCGTATGAGGGCTTTCATCCATTCCCAAAGGGTGAATGGAAGAAGAAAAAGAGGAAGGAAGGGACAATTTGACCTTAGGTAGTTCACATATTTTCCAAATGCATACTTGTCTCGGTCCAGCTGCATAATTGCATATCCGTGTGATGTAAATGTTAGTAACACACTGCCGACATGGGATAAAATAATTTCAATAGTCACGTTCCTAAAACAACGATACTACTAGTAATGTTTGTGTGCCTGCGGTGTTGGTGAAGATATCAGCCAGTGTTCACAACTCTGTAACGTTAATATCATTTACCGCTGCTGAATACTGCGATGAAACTGTGAAGATGTAAGTAGTAAGCTAGAGTGTAATTCTGCCGTTGTTTACTCATTGTTTTGTAGGCGAAGTGTTGGGGAAGACTTGGCATATGTTCGCGAAGACTTCGTGTAGGCCGATCAGTTGTGTTGCGCACTGCGAGGGGCCTGTGCCCCGCCCCGCGGCTGCGTGAGTCAGTGTGTGGACGACTGCGTCGCAGACTGGTTGTCCTTGCTGCCACATACACACTACAGCTGAAGCTGCTCCAGTCTGCCCCTTCCCGACTTCTACCTCGTTCTTCGCCAGCGGTTTCCCGAAAGCTCACCCTCTCGGCATCGTGTGGATAATTTCCTGGCATCTATAATTATTCCTTTCCGTTCCTATCATATTAACACAAAAATAGTTCTCACAGACATGTATCCAGAATCCATTTTATTTTTGTAATGGAGGGGACTGTTCTTGCATATGAATACTACCGTTTAACAAAAATTCTTCGCTTGCAAAAAAAATAGTGCAGGTTGGTTTACTGTATTAATATTGACACACGCATTTACGTGAGTGTAAATGTATGCAATTTTGATGGAATTCCGAAATATGGGGGTGAGGAGGAGGAGGAGAAACTGCTCTGAGTGCCCTTACCCGCGGGAGCCGCGATGCTGAAGTAGTCAAACTACTCGCCTCCCACCAAGACGATTCGGGTTCGATTCCCGGCTGAGTCACCCGGATTTTTGCAAGGGGAAAATGTAGCCGTTGGTCGGCGGGTTTTCTCGGGGTGGGGTATTCCCGTTTCCCACGACCTTGCATTCCCCCGCCTCTCCATCCTCACCTCATTTCACCAACAATGGTGCTAAAGACCAAAACTTCTCCACTTCACTCCTTGCCCCTCCCTTCCTAGCCCCTGGATACACCGATGAATTTCCAAGCATAGAATATAAGGTGGTCATTGTTAACATCACGATTTTATATATCAATCCCCCCCCCCCATGATAATTTTTCATTACATTACAACACACAGCGAAATAGCTTAGTCATAAACCCCCAACGCATTCCGCCACCGCTCGATCCTAGGGGTCTTCGTCTTCGTTTTGTGTCACGCCGCATGGACGACGGGCACCTATGGTTCTCACCTCGACAGTCAACCCCGCCCTAGGGTGCAACCCCAGTGCGGAATGTGAGTGGCGATGTTCCTAGCTGGCAGATGTCCTTGCCGGTGCAAGCAGGGTGCTGCAGTGCTGCGCTCTCTTGGCGAGCGGCGGCATCCGGCGAGCATACCAGTCTACTGGTCGCTTGCCTTCCTGTACCGTGACCACTTATGTTCATAAGCCACGGCGGTCTCACGTCACTGTCCAAGGTGAAGAGCCACATCGCCGCAGCGAGACAGCTGGCAGTCCTTGCTCTCACCGATCATTTACGCCCTTCTCTGTGATGCATGCCACCAACACGCGCCGCTTCTGACGAGAATAGAACTGACGCCGCCACGAAACCAGATGACCACAAGTCTTCAATGGTGGCAGGGGAAATGGGGTATAGAATAGTTTTTAAGCCCACATTTAAAAGACGCATAAACACATTTTCTGCAGGCCCAATTTTTTTTTTTTTTCAATATGTAGGTACGTCATGTGTTATCCGTTATATTAACACGCATTTTAATACAGTCTTGTCCAGGGCGTTCAATCCATAAGCCATGGTGAAGTGACTGCTGCACCATGAAGTTGGGTGCTTGGGTACCTCAACTGAAGTTATACACAGCAGTCAATTATCGGCCTGTATGCAATTTTGAGGGAAACTGTTGCTAAATAATATTTTGCTGTATGCTTATGTACTTGAGCTCCATACACGCCACTGCAGTTCCCGAGGAGGGGTGAGTAATTCAACAAAATTCTTTCTGCAGTACTCTGAGAGTCGTTGTCCGCCACTAATCTTGGGATCAACTGTACTTAAAATTTTCCCCTGAAATTCTCTTTTTGGTTGTTAATGTTATCAACTATGAAGTAGTGATAAAATTCCCAGACAAAGGGGATTTGTAAAATTTGAATTAATGTCGTTGCCACCACTATAAAAGACGTCACTGCACCTGTATCCCGAACAGCTAAGTGTGCGTACAATCAGAGCTTCAAAAAATTGTCGCGGACTTAACACAAGTTGACAAAATGACCAGCTCTAAGGCATCTGCGCGAAAATCGGAGACCGGGTGTGGATCTGGGATTATGACAGAAATCTTTTGTCGTCGGGACACCTTGAGGCGTACTCACGATACCGCGCTGCAGCAACAGCAGGGTGTAAATAGATGGAATCAGCCACTCACGACGAATGTCGCTGATGACTTACTGGCGACTGACAACTACTGTACTGCGAGCGATGACACCGAAAAAAGTCAGTATCAGCTTATGTACGATAAGAATAACACAGTCGTAAATAAATATATATATATTTTAAACAAAATTTTATAGCCTACTGATATCTTCAAATTCTATACGGTGGGACAGGCAGGGGTAATGTATCGCCAACCGAACTGACGGCAGCTTTTATTTGGGACCCTTGACGTCGTGACATGTCACGAGACCAAGAAATGGAGAAGCGACGAAATGCAGTGGTGGCGAGAAAATTAAGTAGTACTCTGAGAAACTCCACTGGCCATCGACAAATCCACCACATTCCTTACATGTGAAGAACCAGAAATCAGCTAGAGATCTAGTCCGGATCACCTTGATGAAAGCCGACGTGCTTATGGCACAGCTATAAAGCTATACTTCATTATAACTGGTTAAATGTAATAAAAACTAAACGAATGAATTAAGTTAATTAAGTATTACAGACAGTTCATATGCCACAGTCATGAGTTATGTACATAAAGCGTACCGACTGTTCACCAAGTAGCAACTAAATTCTGGTAGTTAACATCGCGTACCTGTAACGTAAGAAGTCTTCATTTGTTAGTGCTCGACAAAGACCATGACTTGATGAAAACAGTAAGTGAGACGTGTACGAATAAAAATGAACGTTTATATTCCTACAACACTGTTCATACAGTTTGTGAGTGAGCGAAAAGATTTGGGCGGCTCTTAACATCGAGGTCTTGAGAGCCGGCATACAGTTTGTGTACGTGTCGTGCACGTAGTAGCCCTGGTATGTGGACGTGAGATGTGTACGAAAAATTTTATCTAGTGTCGTGTGCATAAGGTCATCAGTTAATCGGATTTCAGGAATAAAGAAAAACCAGAAGAAATCAGTTTGTATTTATTTAAGTATATTTGACTGAAAGAACTTTCCTTTGCACATTATAAAAGTTTGCACTGTACGATTTACTTAAGTAACTACTCCACTAAAGTAAATGAATTTCTAGTTACTTGTGGTGAGTTGTATATAAGACAAGTGCGATCATTATAAGCGACACTTTCTCCTTTTTACGTTTTTACGTGTAAGCACATCTCTTGCGTACACGAAACTGATTTTAAACTAAGCTTAAGGCATTACGTTGGTTCGGTAAGGTGACCTCAGCCTTGCCTAGAATTACTGTGAGTTTGTGACTTGTGTGTCGGGAGCAAACAGTTTACAGTCCTCATCACAGTCAGGGAGCTGTCTTGACCTTTCTTCTAAGAGTAAATTTGTGAACGCAATTAAAACACTTAGAATTTATTTGCCAAAACAGACCACAGTAAGTAACATTCTCCCTCATTTAAATACGCGAGTTACATTTTATGCAATACTAATGTTTTTGTGTTATAAGTGTACTAAATGTAAATAATATCAAAACTTACAATATTTTTTACGTTAATTTTTTTTCAGGTGTCCATATAAAAATAAATTTGGGGATTACTGCATTAAAATGGGTTGTGAAAGAGTAAACTCTAGCCATGGTGACTGCAGCCATCGTCGTCATGTCACCAACTCGGTGTTGCGAAGAGTCTCCAGCACGCCGGGTGTGTGGTCACGGCTGCTCCTTTGTGACGTGTGGCGCCGCTGAGACCCTGGCGTTCGGGTTGCTTTCTTGACCGCAGCGCTCTCAGCCAAGACCACAGAGTAGCAACGTACACAGAGGCCATAGAGTAAGTAAGGTATATCAAGAGTGAACACTGTCATGTTAACCAACGAGACACTACGTAAATAGGGGCGTCGAAGGCAGGCGATATGCGAATAGTAAATTAGAAATCTACATGTAGGCTACAACGCCACGTACCCGTTTTGTTTCTGGTGGGATCCGCTAGGAAGCGTAGCAGTTGATTGTATTTGTTTCTGTCGTTACCTGCTCGATGCGTTGGTATCGTGCTGTTGCCTAATGGAGAGCCATCACATGTAGAGAGGTTTTTAAAATAACTCAAATAAACCTGTTAGCACAGGTATTCGATACGGCCACCATCGGGTCGACAAGCAAGCAGTTAACCAAACTCATTTACAAATCTTTATTTAATTGGCGCTTTTAAAGCGCATTTTTAGAAGATTATCAGTTTATTACCTCGTGCACGGAGGATTATTGTCTATTGAAACAGTTGCACAGCACCTTCTGCATACAAATAAACGTAATAAAAATTTTTTGTTGCATAAATGCGATATATCCGGGATTTGATAATTATCAGTGTCAAATTTTATTAAAGTTCTCCAATTAATAAAACGATACGTAAAAAAAAGTACATGGTAATTTTTTTCAATCGTTTACCGTCACTGCCTACAACTTAAATTGTGTGCTATTAACACTTAAAATTAATATTAGTTTATATTAGTGAAGATATTATTAATATATTATCTAATTGTGTGCACTTTGTTACAATGAAAAAAATCACTTGTCTTCGACAAAACATTTTTGTTTATAATGTTTTAGGCCAGTATTTCCCAAAGTATGGGTCGCGACCCACTGGTGGGTCGCCTACTAAAATTTGGTAGGCCCCGAAAAATATAATTTCATACATAAACATATTCATGAGTTATAAATGTTATAATTTATAACCTGCACATATGCAATGCAACTGTCAATCAGACGTAAAATACAACGCAGAGTGCGCAGTGAATGCGACCCCGTCACCACGCCGCCACCCCCGCGGTCGCCACTCGCGCCGACCGACTCGCATAAGGCATTAAAGTGGGTCCTGAACTTTGGCTTTTTTTTAATGGGTCGAAGTTCATAGAACTTTGGGAATCACTGTTGTAAGTGAATGATGGCCCCCCAATTAGTTGTCCAGTCGGCCCTATTCGGTGTCCACCCCCTGACAGAGGCGAAATGTGGCGGTTCCTTTGATGTCGGCGTACCGTAGCTGCATGAGGCTCTGGGAACTGGCCTTGTGTCTGATTGGCTACTGCGTGCTGCAAAAGGTTCCCCATTAGCTGGACTACCGGCTGGCAAGTAGGTTACCACGTGCTGATTGGCGAACGGTGTTCTAACGTGATACTGATGAGTGACGCCATCTTGCTGGCGCGTGCGGCTGGAGTTCGCGGAATAAGCGGCCTTTTCACCTCTGCATTCTTAAGTAAACTGTGCCAGGACTGCATGTAGTAGCCATCTTGCCTGAGACCATTTTCTACTCGGCACGCTCGCTGTCGCCACCCATTCTTCCTCCTGCAGTGCACTCGTGACTCTCAAAACATAATCCAGGGACGTAGATGCGCTGCGTATTAAAAAGGCATTTCGTTTGAATCTATGATGACTATAGTCCATTCACGGTTTCTTCAAATTTTTCTGAAGCCCTGCTTAAGTTCTACTTACAGGATATTCGTCCGCCTCTTGCACCAAAGGAACAGCTCACCGCATTCGTGCACACTCAGTGTAATAATATTTATTATAAGGACTATTTCTCAGTAGGCATTACCAACACACCTACATATTTTCTCACTGCTTTTATTCATATTAATAATAAATTAAATACTGTACTTTACAGATAAAATATAAGTAAGTGTTCAATTCAACCAAAAATAAGGTACTTTTATGTAAATACAAGTATAAAACNTCAATTCAACCAAAAATAAGGTACTTTTATGTAAATACAAGTAGCTTGTTAAACATGATATATTTAGGGAACAACCAAGCACGTCATACATGGGGTGATTTTTCAAAGGTTCGATTTAAAAAGTTTGAATAAACAGCAAATAGACTATAGACTGCTTTCTACGTAACCTGCTGGAGATGCAGTAATCTAACATATCCCAACCTAACAGCAGGCCACATCGTTTTTCTCCCTCCTGCCCACTCCTCCCCATTCCTCCTCTTCACCACCATACCTTTTCCGCTCTCAACACGATGTCAGTGTGCTTGTACGCCACAAACACATCTGCTAACACGCCTGATACATTTCCGACTAGTATTTTGTTTATTTCATTAAGCTTTTTTAACACTCTTGATTTAATGCTAGAAGGCCAATTAGGCAGTTGTCGTGGCTTATCTTTGTTTCAAATCTGAAACCTCGTAATTTAAAGGTAACGGCTTAGCTACCTTGGCCATAAGGAACGAACCTATACGTACAGTATTTACATGAAGTTTGTAAATCGCCAGCACATTCAAGGACGTCTACGGGATTTTGCTGAGAGTTACGTGCAAACTTATGACCGTGAGCTACTTATGCCGATAAAGTGACATTGAGAACAAGCTGCACGAGCTTGACTGGGAGTGTGGATTGCTCGCTGCTATTAAGAAAAACTTCGTATTTCCCCTGAAACTGCTATTGCTTCTTTTTACCGAAGAACACACGTCAGCACTGTATCTTCTTGCCGTGGAATGAGGAACTCACACCGAAATTCCAGCAAATACTGTGAACGAATTATATTAAATGTAATACGCCTTTCCCCCGGCCGGTTATGGAATTTCCTATTCCATCAATATTTTATCTAAGTTCATCAAATTTATGCAGCTTCTTACACTGAGAGAAATATGTTGTAAAGAAATCTTCCTATCAAATATTTAGTGGTCACTACAAAAGTGTCAGTAGTTATAGCTGAACAACTTCGTGCTCTCCACAAAAACCAATTACAAGATGTATTCTCACAAACATTTTCTATCTGCCCCACCCCCCTACAATTTACTATTATAGGCGCTAAGTGGCGTTACAGCATAAATAACGAAATAAAATAACTACCTATGATATTCAAAATAACGAAGGTCTCAAGATTTTCTTAGGTAACTTGAGTGTCACATTTATTGCAACGTTAATAACTAGCTTATCAATATATTAAAAATAATCTACCTTATATTTAATATAATATATTTGGCATCTTTGCAAGGACATTTCACTGTTGCATACTTTCTGTGGAATTGCGAGAGACGTTTGAAGCCACAAATTCATGCGCTGTTGCATATCGTTTTGCCTCGAGTTGTTTGTGGAGCCACGCAGTCTGACGTGCACTGCCGCGGGCAACCTACCACATACGGGCCGCAGCAAACAGCAAACGCCTGTAGTGAAGGAACAGCGTTTCGTCAAGGCGTGCTGTAATTCTCGCTGCTTCCTGCAATACGGAACTCGTCAACTTAAGGATTCCGCTTGCTTCAACATGCGCACTATGCCACACGCGTGTCATAGTGTCTCCCAAATCCGATCGTGTTCGTGCCCACGTAGGGTTTCTGGTAGTGTGTAAACTGCACGATGCTAGGCGGTAAAGTGCTGCGTGGTATGTCATGGCCGGATACACGAGNGGTTTCTGGTAGTGTGTAAACTGCACGATGCTAGGCGGTAAAGTGCTGCGTGGTATGTCATGGCCGGATACACGAGAAATATTTGTTCCAGCGTTAATATAACTATTATGGACACTTGCCGATAGAACAAATTTGAAGGAAAAGGTGGAGAAGCACGCGGTCAGGTGACAGCAAAATATATTCCAGTGACTTAATGTATCTCCAGGCAAATCTATAGAAAAAGTAGGCACCAAATGCTAAAAAAATATAAAGAATATGATTTTGGTAAATTTATAATACATCATATAAACTTATAATGGAAATAAAGTTAAATTTTAAATATTATATTTTGATTTTTAAAGTTTTTATAGGTAAATTTTTATTATTCTTGAATTGGTTACACGCGCGTTCCAAACTATTATGTAGGTGCATATGTATCAACGTAGTCTCTCTTATGATTCATATTTAATTTGCAAACTTAAATTATATATATTAATAATATATTATATAACGTTAGTGCGTTATTAACGGGTTCCGTAAAGCAAACTTTGCATTAACTACCATTGTCAGTTATATATTAAGAACTGCCTGAAATATATGATATTGTGATTCTTGCTGTCTTAATAACTCCCTGGATGTTTCGCCAAACAGGCTACGTATATCTGTTGCTGTTCTTATAAAATATTAATTTTTGAAATCTATATGTAAGTGAGGTATAAAGTTATTAAAATCACAGCACGCACATAATCCGCGACATGGAGTGTAGGGTGAGAGACAAGCGAGAGATGCAGGCGACCTGCGGCGATGCAGTTCCGCTCGCTGTGCAGTAGAGCCACGTTCTCGCGCCCGCTGCGTGGCTGAGCACAAACTGCTCGCGCCCCAGCAGCCTCTGGTGTCTTCACATGCACGCCGAAGGTCTTAATTCCTCATACCTGCAGGTGCAGCGCTAGCTGTTCTGTCAAGCTGTCAAGCTGTTCTGAAAGTCACCCCTTTAAATTTTTTTTTTGTTTATTAATGGTACTGCTTTATGCACGTGGGCTAATCAGGTCTGGCGTGGGGCCAGTTCAGGGCTCACACTTCCACGGCTCAGCCGAGATTCGAACCCAGAGCTTCCTGGTCTGGATTACTCCTTAGCGTCCTGAGCAGGGGGGGGGGGTCAACCGTATTGAGGAAGTGATTAATATTTAAACTAATCGTGACTGACCGACGCCCACATTCGGGAAAGTGAGCCTGAAGCTAGCCAGAAGAGCAGAAGGAAAGGGGCAGACAAGTAAAAAGAGCCGTAACCTAACATCAAAACAAAAGAACATTATTTTAGGTCCTGTGGTACTGCCAACGTTATAATTCAAATTAAAGTGTAAATTTTGACTTTTTTGTGTTGTCAAACAGTGCATATGGAATCGCCATCCCTTCGATTTATTTTATATTACGTTTACTGGACAATGTTATTGATTTCATAGTTTATCGGCAGTTATTTTTAACAACTTTATTTGAGAGAATATGGATCATTACAATTAGGGTGAAACACTACTTGTAACTCGCTTCAAGCGAATATTCATGAAAATACAAGTGACACGAAAATACAGACATGAAAGGCACATATGTAGTCTATACAAAGAAAACTGTGCTAGTAGAATAAAATTAAGAGAGCTGGGACAGGGGCGTGGGGTTGGGAAGCCGGGAAGCCGGGGAGCCGCAAAGCCACGGCGGCCATTTTGGATGACGACATGCCAAAAAACTCCTCTGTCGTTTCTCGCCAATGGTGGCCATCTTGGATTTCACTTTTTTCTTTGTGGAATTTTACTTTTTCCCCCTCCTGTCTATCATTCCACCTCAGCTCTTCGCAGCTCTTGCATTCCGATTCTTTTTCTCCCGCTCTGTCATTCCGATATTATGTTTTTCTTATGCTCTGGCATTCCTTCCTGTCTCTCTCTCGTCTGTTCTATCCCTTAGAGGGTTTTCTCATATTCCTCCCGGTCTACTTTATTTTCTCTCTTGTCCTTTCCTCTCGCTCATGCTTTTCGCGTCCTCCATCTAGAATGACATCACCCTCGTTGTCTGCTGCAGGAGGCCATATTTAATTCCCGCTGCCTGTCTTCTGCTATAGACGGTCATCTGCGATTCCCACATCCACCACCAGAGTGTGCTAAACCATATTTAATTCCCGCACCTGCCCTCAGTCGGCGGCTGTTGGCGGCCATATTTTATTTTCGCGCCCACCACCAGAGTGTTGAATTTCGACAGTGCGCAGCTAGGAGTGCTGGTATCGGTGCAGCATTTTTATGCATCTGCGTTGGTTCACTCGTCGCCTGCAGGGGCAAACTAGCACGAGGGGGACGGGGTGTAGTTCAAACGGTGGCCGCCAGAAGCGCTGGGAATTTATCTTTAGTCGGTAGGTGTTTCGGAACTCAAAAAGTGCCTGGGTGGCATGCGGGATCGTTTTGACACCCCTTGCATAGCCAGTCGGGCGTCTTGACCACAAAACCACTTCTAAATCTAGGAGAAGAGGATGTTTAATGACGAATACGTATATAGTTATTACCATCCCGGCATGTGAACAGTCCCCGACTTTATTGTCCTTATACACAATATTGGGTTGGGGATAGTTCTGTGCAGGTGTGGACATGTGAAAATGCTAACATGGCTCTTCCAACTCATGCTGACTTAGGCTATCTGACACTATGTATATTGTGAAAACAACATGGAAGCACGTATGCATGCTGGAGTGCTGACTCCAGTTACCTGACACCGTGCAGGTGCAGACTTGTGAAAATTCTAACACTGCTCTTGCCATGCAAGTACAGAAATATTTTTACTTTGACAAGGTCAGCTGCCCTGCCTGTCCAAGCAGGCTCGCAAACTCAACTCTAGTAACCTACAAGGTATACATATTAGATTCAGAATGAAAATTTTTCCATTGCTTATTTCCTTATGGTATTAGTTTCTTTTCTCCGTTTTGAAAAACAAAATTTTTACTAAGTTTTAAAAATAGCCGCTTGCAGCAGACGATGGTGATGACATCGAAGATGGAGGACGCAAAAAGCACGAGAGATAGGAAAGGACGACATGAGAGAAAAAAAGGAGACCGGGAGTAATATGAGAAACCCCCCAAGGGATAGAACCGACGAAATAGAGGCGGGAAAAATGCCAGAGCGTGACAAAAAAATAACATCAGAATTACAGAGAAGGAGAAAAAAACATCGGGGTGCAAGAGCATGAAGAGCCGAGGTGTANACAAAAAAATAACATCAGAATTACAGAGAAGGAGAAAAAAACATCGGGGTGCAAGAGCATGAAGAGCCGAGGTGTAATGGTAGAGCAGAAGGGTAAGAAAGGGAAATTTCAAAGGGGAAAAAGGGAAATCCAAGATGGCCGCTGCTGACGAGGAATGACAGAGCAGGAGGTTTAGGCGTGTAGTCATCCAAGATGGTTGCCGTTGCTTCCCGGCGCCCTGCCAGGATGCCAGGTGTCCCAGTTCTCCTAATTTCCTACTACTTGTATACTACCATCAAAATTTTAATATATACATCACGTGAGTGTTTCTACAATACCTAAAGGGAAAAACAACATGAATGTTTATTGCATCCTTAAAAGACGTGCAGATAAAGGTTGTTCACGGTATAGTAAGCACTTCTGAAATCAGCATTTGAAAATAATATCACTGCCCGTAACTGCATGCATGCATGCTACCTACATTACACACTAGCAAGAAGGCTGCCAGTTATGTTGGCAGCGAACTGATAAAACTGGTTCGTAAAACTTGGCGTTGTACTGCGAGTATAACGTTTAAATTTATGGTCACTGTTTCTTTTTTTTTTTTACACATCAGAGTATGAGTTTGCATATTTTTAGCACATGTACATTCCTAACAATTCCACGGTTTCACTATCGTGACGCATGAATAAAGTAATCAGGCTCATGACAATGCAAATTTTACATTTTACAGTTTGACTGGGGCGGTACATCTGCCAAATGATAACGCAGGTGTCCTAAGGCCAGCTCAGCGAGTAGATAAACCTCTCGTGGAGCAAAAGGGCAACAGTTGGCTTGATTCCGACACTCAATATGTGTAGAGACTGCGAAAGCACGGTCTATGGATCCTTTTTGGCTTGATGAGTTTTCAGAAAGAGGTGTCATAAAAGTGGATGAGAAGAAACGTAGGAATAAGGCCCGTTCTACAATACACGGATGCTTAAAAAAAATGGACACGGGACACGTAAAGCGAACGAGCGGACGAATCGGGATGCATTTCAGCTAGTATACACAGAAACGTCACGCTCTGCAAACTAAGAAAAAAGATTTTCCTTTACAAAATACTGACATCGTCTTTGTAACGTACACGCTTCATTTTATACTATATTTAATACTGCATAAATATTACTGCCAAGCTGTGTGCGTGTGTTTATTTAAACGAAAATGATATAACAGCCACCTCAGATCAGCGCACTCGTTTTCTTGTAAACCACAACGGTCACGAAAACGAAAATCATCGTACAAAATACTCGATTCCTACTGGCTATATGGATTCACGGACAAGTGTTGAAAGTTTGCCAGCTTTCTTGCGTTCTTCCGTACATATCCGTTTACGCATGTGTTCCAACGGAGATTGAGCCCGGAGTGTTTTGCGTTATCCGCTTCCGCGAACCGTATCCACGCCCGTGTCAATGTAGAACGGGACTTAATCAGGGCTTTCAAAAGTTCTCAATTAAATATGGCGAGGCTATAGCAAATATTTTCTTAAAATATGCACTTTTTAAATGCCGAAGTTGTAGAACGTCTACTTGGGGATTCTTCGTCGGTAAGAATTCGTTTTAAGCCTACTTTCCGAAGGAAAGAAAGGCTTATGAGATCACTTTCCTGTCTGTGTGTATATATGTGTGAAAAATTGTGCGAGACTGTGTGATATGTCATATCTCGGGAACTATTCAACCGATTTAAACCAAATTTTGTATGCTGGCAGAGCATTACGTAAGCATTCAATTTTAGATGGATTTTTTTGTTGGTCACCATTTTGAAAGATAGCACCAATTGAAAAAATAAAGATTTTGCATTATATCTTGAAAACTAGACAACCCATTCTCACCCAATTTGGCAGGTAAGTAATACTATGGTAGGCCTTGTAAACGTAAGTGATTGAACATAATTAGTTACTTATTTTCCAAATGGCTGGCATACAAAGGTTTTAAGTTTATTTGGCATATCTGCCATAACGTTTAACCAATTTCAACAAAATTTTGTATACTGAACGTATATATTACAAGAATCATATATACCAACCAATAACCGCTTTTGTTTGGCCATTTTGGATGATAGTATCATACGAATAAATTAAGTTACTATGCAATAACTCGGTAAATAACTAACCGATTCCTACTGAATTTGGAAAACTAGTAGTACTGTTGCAGATGATGTTAATTGATGTGTTTTAAGCATATCAGAAACTTATTTTAAAATGGTGGCCATATAGCCATTTTAGCTTAGAATGGTACATCGTCGAAACTATGTAATCAATTCCCACATAACTTTGTATGATGGCAGTAGACATTACAACTACCAACTGTATCTACGTGGAGCATTTTTTGTCCACCATTTTGTAAGATAGTGCCATGCGAATTTAATACAGTTTTATGTCATATCTTGGGAAATAATTTACCGATTCCTATCAAATTAGGCAAAAACGTAGTACTGAGGCAGATTATTAAAAGTGGTATATTTCAATCATGCCAGACACTTATTTTCAAAATGGCGGCAATATAACTATTTTTAGTTTAGAATGCTGTATCGTCGAAACAGTGTAATTAATTTCAACTAAACTCTGTATGCTGGGAGAAGATATTACAACTATCAACTGTATGTATATAGAACATATTTTATTCGTCATTTTGTAAGATAGCACCATCCGAGTAAATAAAATTTTTGTCATATCTTGGGAAACAATTGACAGATTCCTTCCAAATTTGGCAAACAAATAATACTGCAGCAGGTGGTGTTAAATGATATATTTTATGTAGGTCGATCACTTATTTTCAAAATGGTGGCCATATAAATATTTTAGTTTTATATATGTTATTAACGAAACAAATTCCAACTTAAATTCGTACGTTGGCAGTACCTATTACAACCATAAAATTTGTCTATGCAGAACATAATTTCTCTGCCATTTGGTAAGATAGCCCTACCAATAAAAATAATGATTTTATCTCATGTCTCGGGAAACAATCTACCCATTCTTACAAAATCTGTCGAAGAATTTGTACTGTAGTACGCCATATTAATGAATGTTTATTTTTATGTAGAAGACACTTATTTTCAGAGTGGCGACTGTAAAATCACTTTAATTTGTGGGCAATAACTACCAAACAATGTAATCTTTTTCAAATCTATTTTGTATATTGGTAGTATACAATCAACGGAAATTGCTACTATATTAGTTTTTGTCCTCCATTCATAAAGATCGGCACATGAAAATTATGGAGGTTTTATGCCATGTCTCGAGGACCGATCAACCAATTCCCACCAAATGTTACACTGAAACATTTCAAATAAATTTTTAACAAATTGTGCACACCATAAATGCTATAGAAGGCCATGTAAACTTTCATGATTTAAGTGGGTAAGACAATGATGTTAAAAATGCTAGCTTCATACATAAATTAGGTCAGTTTGATACAGATTTAACAATTTAACAAAATTCAACCAAACTTTGTATGCAGACAGTATATATTAGAAGCATGGTATAAAGAGTCTCTTTTTTGGCAATCTTGTACGATAGCATCAAATAATAAAATATAGTTCTTTATTTCATATTTCAGGGATTAAAAACATATTTCCATCAAATTATTCACACAAGTAGTGGTACGATAGGTCATGTAAACTTACATGTTTTATATGGCTCAGTCACTTATTTTAAAAATGACGACCTTGTAAATAATTTACGTTAGTAAACGTTATCGTTCGAAACATTAGACTGATTAAATCTGAAGTTTATGCTCCAAATCCGACATCCGTAATGTAGTGGATTGAACGCTAGCTTATAGTATGAGGATTTCTGGGTTCAAGTCCCAGGTAAGGCATGTGTGTATTTTAAATTGTCTCATTACTGTTGCATAAATTTCTGGTTTTATTTATAAAGTTATTGCTTTCAAAGAGAAGTCATGTCCTTCCTACCATCTCAGTTTTTAAGGAATTATTTAAAAATTAATTGCACCCATGTTGAGTAAAAAAGGCTTATTAGTTATATCAGCAACTTCTTAAAATCTTCTAAATTGTTGACACTAGCGCTTACCTAGTGGCGAAAATTTTTAGTTGCCAAACTTTTAACTTTGATCTTCCCAACCTGTAGTGAAAGTAACCTTACCCCTATATTCGAGTTCCAGGGATGTGTGTGCGCGACGGTGCGCTCGGTGCAGGAAACGGATCTGGCAGAGCGGTGCGGTGCGGTGCGGTGCGGCGGGCTGGCGAAGACCGTTAACGAGAGAGGAGAAGCGGTCCAGGGCCACCGAGGAGCAAGGTCGCCGCCTGCTCTATATAACGTGAGAGTTGCTCCGCCTTCTCCACAGTCTGCGGCTGCCTCCTCCTTCTCCGCACCACCAGCAGTGACAACATGTTCAGGCTCGTGAGTATCTACACGCTCCTCTCGCCGCTACTCATCACACGAGCTATCGTGCTCGACGAACCCCGTAACCCACCTTTGTGTCTTCGCTTACATCCTTCATTGAAGCTTTCACCTTCGTGTCGTTTTTAGTTCAACGTTTACATTTTGCTTATAGAGTAAAGGGGTTCTCTCTGCTTTGCTTGTCGGCAAAATTTACTATTTTAAAATAATTGAGTTCAATAAGGTAGAAGTTCTTTAAGGTAAAAATATATACGGTCACAGCTTTCCTTTCTAAAATAATTACATGTAGTTCGTAGTGTTTGTTAGAAGGATGCCGTACACATAATACGCACTACTAACGCAATATTAACAGAAATTCTAGCGCGTTGATAATTTATTTGCAGAACATTTTTATTGTAAAAATTTTAGTTGCTGATCTATTTTCTGCATCCTCGCCTGTATAGTCAGCATAGAGCTTTTGTTACTGCCACATTTGTTTTCTTCCTTTGTTTTTTTTAGTGGCAGGTTAATATATGGTTACCAACTTTGCAAAATATTATAATATTACAATATAATTCAGTCAAGTAATGTCTTAAGCACTAAGGAAACTTAAATCACATCTTAAATAGACACAAATTATCCACGGATTCTAAGGGATTTAAATAAGGACTATTATGGTCCTACATTAACCTAAATCATAGAGAACCCTGATTCGAATGCTTCCACCGTGAAATCGGGATCAGTGGTTCTATGGTGAAAAGTTTGATCAGAAATGATCATGTACTTGGCCGATCCTAATCACGAACCTCAAATGTCGGTGCCATTCCTGCTTGTGTCCACAGAGAAGACCGCGAGCGGTGCGCTTATATGGCGTTGGTGCTCGATATCTCTGACACACGAACGCTGATAGTGCGCGCATGTGTGTGAGGAATAGAAAGAGAGAAATTTAACTTCTCACGGTCGCAGCGTTGTCATGTTTTCAAGTTTTTACCCAAGGTTGTTGTTGTGGAGAGGCTTTGGTCAGCTTAACAACGAAGCTTTAAGCGCTGGTAAGGGTAAAACGAGATGGAAATTGAAAAACGGTGGAACGCAAGAGTGGATGAAACTGGAGTACCCCGAGAAAATCCATCCACCAATGGCAAAGTCCGCCACGTTTCCCATATGGAAAGAATTCGGGTTACCCCATCGGGAATCGAACACGGTTCGCCTTGGTGGGAGGCGAGTAATCTGACTACCACACCACCACTGTCCCGTTTATTGAAGGGTTTTTCCGACAACTTCAAAATATTCTGCTCGCAGCTGATTTGCTCCCCTCATTTATGATGTCAATAAAATAGTTACGTAAAATAAGTTTAAATTAAAACATATTGCCTCTGTATAACTCCGACAAGTTCGATTTTTTTTCTAAAATTAATAGCAGTAACTTTAAATTTTTGAATCTATGTAAAAGGAATAATTCATGAAACAAAATAATATCTAGATTATTTATTACCTATATGATATGATTTAGTATGTTACAGTTTGCATAGGTATGATAATTACTTGTTCAAATAATCCTTGTCACACACATTTTTACGGCTGTGTCGTTATGTTATGTTAACTCTCATTACCCGATTCCAACCTTTATACTTCTAAACTGTTACAGTTCACTTGCATGTTTCATGTGCCTCCGCGTAGCTATTTCAATGCACAAATTGTGCCCAGCAAAATCCACATTTCTGTGTCTAGCCGCGCATTCAAATCTCCAAAGATTTCTTCTATATGTAGGCTAACTTTCCCATGAAATTCTGAAAGATAATAAACTGTATAAGGAGCTTCACTATCGAATTCCGGTTTTAAAAGCTAAACCATGAATTAGAAATAAAAATATTAAACTGAGTCAAATAATGTAATAGGTGATAATTTTTTTGTTTTAATTTTTTTCTTCTGTTAACAGCCGATTAAAAAATTCGTCAATTATGCAGATTTTCCTTAAAATATTTACACGCAGTTGCAGTTGCTATTAAAAATATAGTATATTTAAAGTTGCTACGAAGCCAATTTATTATTTTATTACCTATACTTGGCAATAATTTCAGTTTTTAAGACTTCTTTTGAATGCCCCATTTTCATAAACCGAAGTCTGTGCTGAATGACCACACTGAATGTACTAGCAGGTCGTGAGCCCCGTATATTGAGAACCACCCTTGACTAAGGTCAATCAGCTGACTGGAGTAGGTTGCCAGCTGTATATTACCGTGGTGGCAAGGGTTTTCCGTTGTCTTTTGCTAAAAATACCAACAGCGATCACAGTTACACTCTCGTTACTTTCTCCTTTCCTAAACCACCTTCATTTGGATATCCGTTGCAGAGTCCACAACACGCAACGGTCATTTGAGTTTCCCCTTTTTGTATGAATTTTAAATAATAGACCCCCCCCCCCTTTTTTTAANTTTTTTTTTAACAAGGAGTGATTTTGCTTCGCTGTATAAAACTTCCACTTTTCACTCAGCATATGATAACACGACAACCATAACTGTCCAGAAAATATGTGTCCTGAAAGTTCTGTAATACAAAATATGTCCAACAGCCTTCCTATGCTCTGATCTTGGGCATTAGCACAACATTACCGCGTATATCAGTAGAAGTTTGATCATTGAGAGACTTGCGTACACACTACAAGAAGTTAACACAGTATAGCGCCTAAATTATGTGGTAGAAGGTATAAAGTTAACGAATGGTAGGAAACTCTGTTTCGTCACTAAATAAATTTAACATTTGCTATTCAATTTGAGAGAGGAGGGAAAGATAAAAACAGAACACGAATGATACTGATATACTGACAAAGTTTGAACGACAATCTTGTAGAGATTCTTTTAGAAGAAAAAAAAAGTGATATGTGCAAAATAGCGATACGGCTGATATTCTCGGACTGTTCAAGTATGCGTAAACCTTTTTAACAGTTGTGGCACAATGTTGTTCTAAAATACTGCGCGAAGCCTCGATTTAATGTATACTCTGAATAAAAAAAAATCTGCGTCTGTAGAGGGCTTCAAGAGTGCATTTTTCAATGCAGTAAAATACGAAGGAGGAAAGCGATTTAACGAAGGCGCCCACCACCTTGAGATAACTAGCGCATGTCAGGGAGCGGTAAGGGTGCCGCAAGTATGGCCATCAAAGTGCTTCATCGCTTATGTAAGCAGGGTAACGATAGGAAGGTAAAGGCTGTTCACAGTAAAATGAGCACTCGAAATACATGTTAAAGACCTACTTGTATGCACATTCCGTATACTTCCGCCATACGTAAAATTAATGTTGCCATGGGCCTGGTCACATTATTCATGCGTTGGTCAAATGAATTTGTGTAATTATTACACAAGTAAATTTCTTACAATTTTGTTAATAATTCATACACTTATATGCACTAAAAATATAGAAAGTAGAATAAATAATTGCAGTATCTCAAATGTTTTCCTAACACTTTTAATTCAACGTTAAGACGTGGAACTACTTTCTCGCCGTCGTTACCAACTTAAAATGGCGCATGTAAGCCAGTGTGCCCGTCAAAATACACGCAAGAAGGGGCAAAGACATTTTTCAAAGGTTGAATTAAAAAAAAATATGCTTGTTTTATGGTGAACAACCTTTAGGTAGGGCTTAAAGGGTTGTCGACAGCGATGTCTGAGCAAAGTGTTTCGATAAACAGGAACGGGGAATAATCGTCCGCGTCCTGTAGTAAGGAACAATCTCAGCATTCCTGGATTCATTTAGGGAAACCATGGAAAACCGAAATCAGATTGGCCGGGTTGGGAATCTAACCCAGATCCCCCTGATTACGAGTGCAAGTGTACCATTGCGCCACATTTGATGAATAGACGTTGTAATGAATAGAAGCTTGGTATTTTTTGTCGTTGCCACCGCGAAACGTCAAGCAAGGGTCCTAAAAGTTTATTGATACAAAGTCTAAAACAAAATTCAGTGCAGTTGGTTATGCAAATTTATATGTTTTCACCGAGTGTGTTGCCAAGTCAGAAAAATACCATTTTTGCCATTTTGAAGTATCCAGAATAAAGTTTTCACAGAGCGTTCTTTTCGCAACAAACCCGCTTGGGAGCAAGTCATTAATTTTTTATTTTAATTAAATGTATTTTCCCGATTCTACAACGCATCCACGTGCCACTGCTCAATTTCTATTTCGATGCACAACTGACAATCGTTGTGGATACTGCTGCTGCAGATGAATGTCTTGCGCACGTGCTATTATTTTTGACTAGTTCGAGAGAAGTTTACCGTAGCGCAAGTAGTCTTACAGTTTTAGTTTTCTGAATCACGAATTGTGTTTATTTTACGAAAACATGAACCACATATCGTCATACGAAAACATAAAAAATTATTTGAGCGGCACTTTTGCAGGTTTGTAAATAACATATTACAATTATGCTTTCACTACACGATGTTGAATAAGAAAGGCATTTTTCGTGAGCATTGTTTGTGCTATAGAAGAAAAGTTGGATTATATATGGCGCCATTGTATTCACGTGAATGCAATCAGTCAGAAGGATAACGTAGACAGTCTAAGAATAACCGAGGCTCTCTCAGGTTCAAGCCATGTCTTTGTGATCAGAGAGGTACCGCGTTCCCAGTTTTAAGGGGAAAGTAGTCTTACCATCTTGGATTTACGCATTTTCTTACATAAGTAATTTTTCGGAATTAATATTTTAAAACCATAAGCTAGTCAAGGCATAAGAACTACAGTTATTTCGAAATCCAAATTATTTTTCTTAGATGATTAGTTTTACATATGTGACCGCAATCAAATACTACCTAATTATTTAATAATGTCAATCCCACGTGGATAAATACAGGTATAGCTGAAACCGTACANCGCAATCAAATACTACCTAATTATTTAATAATGTCAATCCCACGTGGATAAATACAGGTATAGCTGAAACCGTACAAATTTTATGTCATGTCTAGCTTTGATTTCCTTTATGTCTGATCATAAATATTCATTACGAAGATTTGTAAGAAAAATCGAAGATGGAACGTCTTACATTTTCGTTGGTCGACTACTAGGTCTCAAATATCAGAATTCCAAAACGGTATATCATATGTCCCCGGTTCGATTTTCTGCCTGGTGGGAAATATTTAAAGTGTTGGAATTTCACTTCGTGAATCCAGTACTCTGTTCTGAATTTTCCCTCTGATTTTCGTACTGTAGAAATAAATTGTAGACCACGACATTATTTACGGAAACAAAAATGGCAAAAGAGTGGGTGACCATCATCATTGAATAGTAGCGGGGACAAGTAGATCAGTGGGGAGCACCTGGTAACAGGAACAAAGTGCAGTTGTGTGGACGAGGAGTCACAGAGCAGCGGTGGTGTGTTGCAGGCAGTGGTGTGTGCCCTCGTGGCGGCCTGCGCGGCGCAGTACGGCCACAACTCCAACTCGGCACAGAACGCTGCCATCCTGAGCGAGCAGCGCTACCTATCCGGGGATGGCACGTTCGGCGCAGCCTACTCGCAGGAGGACGGCGTCGAGTTCAAGGAGGAGGCGGACCAGGACGGCAACCGCCGCGGCTCCTACAGCTACGTGGACCCGAGTGGCCAGCGCCGCACCGTGCACTACACGGCTGNCAGTACAACCCCCCTCAACAGCAGTACTACCAGCCCCAGCAGCAGTATAACCCCACCACCCAGGCGCCACACCGCTTCTACCCTCCCGGTAAGCTCAACCTCAACAGGACGCCCGACGGCTTCAGCTACTCCTTCAACAAGAGCTAATGATGCTCGTCCTCACCCAACCGACTGACTGATGGACTGTATACTATGTATATGTACTGTGATGTGATCTGTAGTAGTGCCTAATAAAATAACTGTGTGTTTGTGTCTACATTTCAACGCCTTTTCTTTCCTTATTTTATTATAAACCATCAATTTTAACTGATACAGAAAAGAAAAAAATTGGTTTGACCAAAAATTAATTAATTATTTTCAGATCTCTCAAAAATTCTTAACATATCTTTTAATCCANCCATTTTAACTGATACATAAAAAAAATTGGTTTGACCAAAAATTAATTAATTATTTTCAGATCTCTCAAAAATTCTTAACATATCTTTTAATCCAGCTTTTTCGTTTGAAAACAGAAATATATGACAAAATTAAAGGCAACAAAAGCTCACACACCAAAGCCTGTAAAGCCAATTTTTAAGGGCATTTTAATAGTGTGTCCTGTTGGTTTATAATTTATTCAATTTACTTAATAATTTTAATGAGTTTTAATGAAAAACCACACAAATAAATTTTGAAACAGAATCGCAGTTTAAAAGAAGCGTTACGCAGTTTTTAAAGGCTTACAAGGGAATTACTTGAGAAGCAGGCGAGAGAGACAAATGGCCGATCAGAAACATGTTGGTTGGCCGTTACAGTTAGAGAAATGACCTTGCCACGCCCAGGAGACCAGGGGCGTTTGGCGTGGCGGAACTGGTCCGCCAAGGCCGCCTGCCTTGGGACGTGCCCCACCAGAAGGGCAGCCGCCGGGCATTGTCGACCCTCGGCCGGCACGTAACAGGGGCGTGGTTTGCGGTGGCACCTCGCTGCCAGTCTGTCTCCTGCACTACGCGCACAGCTTTACCAGCCCGCTACTGACGTGTGTCCTCTAGTAGTCAACCTCCACCACCCGGGTTCCATCCCCGGCGGACATTCCCTCTGTCCGGCGGGACTTCCTGAGGCACTGCCGTTACAACCATACATGAATTTCACTGTAGCTGAGCCCCTGCGTCTCCTTTCATAACACAGTTCAGAGGTGACGATCACTTACGAGTCCAACTTCAGAAGGCAGCCAGCAGGTGGGTTTAACCATCGTCGTGAGATACGCCTCCCTCGCGGCTTTTATAAACTGATAACCTAGACCCGAACACTGTTCAATACAGAGGTTGTAACTGAAGCAGCGATCAAAAGACTGTCATATGACATTAGTTGTACGGCATATCTATGCGCGGCAGTCCTTCCGACTCACAGCTGTTTACAACGTAACAGGTANCATATGACATTAGTTGTACGGCATATCTATGCGCGGCAGTCCTTCCGACTCACAGCTGTTTACAACGTAACAGGTACTGGAGACTCGACTATAGTTATCATAGGCAAAAATTTGTAAGTTGTTACAAGAAAAATGACAGAAAATGACATAACCTGTCTCTGTTGTCTTTACCCCCACGTCCGTGATTTCCACAGACTAATGCCTGGCATCCTTCAACTATTCCATTTCCTTCCTTAGTAAGAGCACTCTCAAAACGCACATGTGTGTTGGTGTTTCGTATATCCCCTTAAGGGGTTTCATTTAGCCTCTTAAAGTTCATGGGTTTCTTGAAAAATTTCATAACTGTGCCACCGCGATATCTCATACACGAAGGCAATGAAATACACTTCTGTCTAAGAAAGTTGCCTTCAAATTACGTAATTTGCATCCGTTTAGTATTCTACAGTCTGTCAGAAACCTATAGTATGCCTGGAAGAAAATCTCATTTCTGAAACAGGCCAATAAAGTGAGTAACGACACCAAGAAGTGGATAGTACTTCTACAGGTCAAGGATGTTTTAAGTGAACGAGGGTTTTAAGGTCGAGACGAAAAGAGCACGAAGAACGCGAACAGCATTAATCGGAGCTTGTTTGTCGAGTCAGTTGTCGGGTTAGCCANCATATGACATTAGTTGTACGGCATATCTATGCGCGGCAGTCCTTCCGACTCACAGCTGTTTACAACGTAACAGGTATTAGAGGTTCGACTATAGTTATCATAGGCAAAAATTTGTAAGTTGTTACAAGATAAATGACAGAAAATGACACAACCAGTCTCTGTTGTCTTTACCCCCACGTCCGTGATTTCCACAGACTAATGCCTGGAGTCCTTCAACTATTCCATTTCCTTCCTTAGTAAGAGCACTCTCAAAACGCACATGTGTGTTGGTGTTTCGTATATCCCCTTAAGGGGGTTCATTTAGCCTCTTAAAGTTCATGGGTTTCTTGAAAAATTTCATAACTGGGCCACCGTGATATCTCATACACGAAGGCAATGAAATACACTTCTGACTAAGAAAATTGCCTTCAAATTACGTAATTTGCATCCGTTTAGTATTCTACAGTCTGTCAGAAACCTATAGTATGCCTGGAAGAAAATCTCATTTCTGAAACAGGCCAATAAAGTGAGTAACGACACCCAGAAGTGGATAGTACTTCTACAGGTCAAGGATGTTTTAAGTGAACGAGGGTTTTAAGGTTGAGACGAAAAGAGCACGAAGAACGCGAACAGCATTAATCGGAGCTTGTTTGTCGAGTCAGTTGTCGGGTTAGCCAGAGGAGCACCGAGAACGGGCGTACGCATTTTTTCAATCCCTCGTCCTTGGTAGCTGACATGTGGTGTGTCTATAGACCAAGAGCGTTACGTGTATTAGGAACTGGACTTAGCCGCTTGCGAAGAAGAAGTGGAGCAGCGTCTGTAAAACCGATGTTTTGAAACAAAGACTACGAACCATGCCGTCTTCCTGTCTTTGCAGGAACGTGAGCTACTGGACGGAACGCTCGCCGTCGACCACCATGTCTCGGCCACGAGTGCGGCGGCGAGGAATGCGAGCAACAAGAGGGCGAAGTACACAGGTGTCGGTACGTGAGCTGGGCCGGACTTCGNCGAGTGCGGCGGCGAGGAATGCGAGCAACAAGAGGGCGAAGTACACAGGTGTCGGTACGTGAGCTGGGCCGGACTTCGCCTTCACCGCCCGAGGCCACGAATGTCAGGGCCACGCGCCCCTGCGAAGGCCAGCGCCGCGTTGGACCACAATACACCGCACACTTGCGTCACACGCCGCTCTTGTTTGGGCAGCGCCTTGCCACGGCCATCGGCTACATCACACCACTAATCGCTTCGCCGCTTTATTCTGTTTTCCATGACTTACGTTCCAGCGGATAACAGCCCCGTTAATAACTACGAGGGTCAACGTGATTCGCAACGCCACAAGATTATAGTCAGCCATGTTTAATGTAAATACTTCTGAAGTTGACACACAGACTGGAACCAACCAAAATCCTTGTGAAATCCAAAGAACGTTACGTGAATTTTTATCAATCGTACTTGCCTACACCTACTGGATTTTTTTATAATATGATCATACTTCGCGAATCCAACACGAAACACATGACAGATAAATGCCANCTACACCTACTGGATTTTTTTATAATATGATCATACTTCGCGAATCCAACACGAAACACATGACAGATAAATGCCACCTTCTTGATATTTTCTTTAGAAATGATATTTCTTAACAAATCACTGTTTTGTAATGGTAGTTCTCAAAATATCAAAATAAATCACTTACTGTCAATTATATTTTTTTTTTAATTTGGTATAGTCTGTTTGCGGTTTCTTCACACATTTCGATTCAAACCTTTGAAAAACTAACTCATCTATGACGTGTTTAGTTATTTCCTAAATATGTGATGAATCAGAAACGTTTTATATTTCTGTTAACATAAAAACCCCATTTTTAGTTCAATCGAACTTTTACTAATGTTTTATCTATAAACTGCTTTATTTAGTTTACAATTAATATCCTTGAAGTATAACTTCAGCAGGACTTCAGAAAAAAAAGTAACTGTGAATAAACTATAGGTATAGACCTGAAAAAGTAGGTTTTTTTTTATATGTGCTATTTTTTCGAAAAATAGGTGTTATTTTTGTCAAAAAATAGCTGTTATTTTCTTGCTACAAAAATTCAGATTTCTGCATGAGAATTTCTTAATTTTCTCATGCCCTCTTTATAAAGACATACATAATTTGAGAAATATCACTTTATTCGTAAAACCTGAAGTTGACAGTGTTATTCCTATTGAAAAGCACTGTTTTTTTTAACAATTATTTCCTTGCAAAAATACCAAACTCCCAGAGAAAATACAGCCACGTTTTTAAGACAAAACCACTAGTTTCCTTTGTCAACAGGCAACATTGAAGACAATTTCATATTTTCTTACTTAAGATTTTGTATTCTGCCTGACACCTGGATCAACGGTCTCAATGCACTGGCAAGGACATACTGTTTCATGAAGAGACTAATGTAAACAATTTATACACAACTATAAAAGCACTGTTTAAAAAATAATAATAAAAGTGCCTCGTACGAACAGAACTATCTGAACTTTCAACAACAGATTTTTTTGTTAGGCCCGTTTACAAAACTTTCGTTTGTTCAAAACGTGTCAATTTTTACCACACATATTTACAGAGAATATGTATTATAAAAAATACAATCAGTTGGAAAAATACAAGATCAAAATACGCGAAAATTCAATTTATAAATATATTGTACATAAATAAATGCATAAAAACACATTTTTGACCACCGCGCCGCTTTGTAAAAAATAAATAATTGTTGGATAAAACGTGAAGATGCTATGAATGTATACAAACTCAGCGAGCTAGTTGGCGCAAATTCCATAGATAAAATAGTGCTCAGTAGACGTGAACACTACAACGGCGGCGTTTCCTAGTGAACAAATAATCTGTTGCAGGGCATGAACAAGAATTTTAACTCAAAGTGACGCATCATCACTTGCGGTCATGTTATTTATGGCCGTAAACACGTTACGGAAAGTAAAACATGTTTTCGTTTATGGTGATAAATCGAAGAAATTTACTGACCAACTCTGCATGCATTCTTATACGAATATACAAAAACACACAAAATATGTCGTAAGAAGCAACTTTGTGACAAAACAATAATTCGCGAAAATACTACAATATTTTGTACAATTCGTGAATTACAGCTAGAATTCTCAAAAATCGTAAATGTTCGTTTTTTATGTAAAAATTTGCATTTAAAGCGTTTGCTAAATTTTCAGATCTCTACAGCAGTGATGAAAATTTCATCTTAACTCATGCGCTAATTTACATTCTGATTTCCTGTCAAATATTCTCTAGCCGCGTGTATTCTATGGTCGTCAAGGCCTTGTAATAATTCCCGCTACCTTAAAAGTAACACTTTTGTTTGATAATTATTATATATTTAAATTGTGTACGTGAAAAAAAGAATTATGGAATGGGTGTGTCGTTCAAAGAAAGCTACAAAATGTGATCCACGAATTATTGACACTTATAAATTAGAAATTTTTTACACGCAAATATAACTAGTTGCTGCAACGAAGAAGGCGGACGTTTGGTAAACAGTGCAACGAGTATTCCTTACCTCAACCACAAAACGTGGTATAATCATTCATTGCTTGTTGGTGTGCATTTTTTTTTTTGCCAAATTTAGTTAGCAAAGCAACAAAACATATAATTGTGTAACACTAATTCCGCGAATATAGGTTTAGTTTCAAGCAAAGGTCGGTGTAAATGTTCCAAATTGCTTTATTTGAAGTAAAACGGGCAAAATCGCTTTATTCGCACTAAAATGCTAAAATTCGCGTTATTTTTCGTTTTATCGCAAATGCTATTTTTTTATGTCTCTAACTATAGGTAAGACTTAACGTCTCATCAACACCGAGGTAATGTCATCAAGTTTCTCAGAGAAGCAGGAATGGGGAAGGAATCAAAATAGGTTTGTAATAAGGAATCATCTCATCATTCGCCTGGAGTAATTTTGGAAAACCATGGAAATCCGAGATCAGGATTGCCTGATCGGGAATCGAACCCAAGTCTTCCCGATTGCGAGTAAGAGGGGGATATCTTATGTAATAAAATTAAAAAATTCAAGCAGGTGGTCCTCCACCGGCACAGTTTGTCATGCCCTATTACTTCGTCGCGGATACATATTTTACTTTGAATGAAATAGCAATGCATTTTAATATGAAGTGTTTAATGGTTTCAACCCAATATGGAAATATATTTTTACTGTAATATAATGCACTAAAATACGAGTTATCTTCTTAATGAATATCAAATGTATCCTACTAGCAAAGTCTTTGTTGAGGTTTTATTTCGGCGACATATTTCAAAAATTAACATTTGATGCTTAATGAAATTATCCCGTATTTCATATTTCGTTTAAGCCTTATGCCAGAAAAATTCCAATGATAATTTCGATGTTGGTAGCGGGACTGACTAAAAGCCTGCACAAGAAACATTTAATTTATCTTAAGTCCTTTCTCAGGGTAAGGAATCTGTGATACCACCGTTTTCAATGTGTGCGAATGACATGTGCCAGATACATTGATTACAAAACATTCTCAAATAATTTCGATGTTTGACGTAACTCTCAGCTTCTGAAGAAACAAGAATAGCCCAGTTTTGAGGGNACATTCTCAAATAATTTCGATGTTTGACGTAACTCTCAGCTTCTGAAGAAACAAGAATAGCCCAGTTTTGAGGGAACGGAGTATTAAAATATATATAGTCCTTATGTTGTATATCTACCAATTGTTTGGTTAATCAAAACGAAATAAAAACTTATAGGATGATGTTACAACACATTTTAAATAAAATAATTTATTTCGTTAGAATATAAAATAACACGTCGTAAATATGTAAACTTTCTAGTGTGAAATGTGATTTAATGACATTCGCAAGCACTGGTCTNTATAAAATAACACGTCGTAAATATGTAAACTTTCTAGTGTGAAATGTGATTTAATGACATTCGCAAGCACTGGTCTTACAGACTGCTGAGATACCCTTTCTCCTTTAGAAAAGAGATTTGCTTAAATAAAATCAGTAATGAATTTACAATGGGAATAAGTTAATATATAATTTTTACGATTGCATTGTTTTATAACTGATATCCTCTACGGAAGAATGTAACACGTTACTAGAAATGCTTGCAANAATTTTTACGATTGCATTGTTTTATAACTGATATCCTCTACGGAAGAATGTAACACGTTACTAGAAATGCTTGCAACGTAATTAAATACAATAACTAACTTCCCCCAGTGGTAAGTGTTTACATTCATACCACCGTGAAAATCGCTGACAATTATACACTACCACGTATCACAAACTGCAGTCTTACTCCGATTATTTGTTATACATCAGAAAGCACAAATATTCCTGGCACCTTTTATTGCTTCTGCTGTGTCCTTCATTAGCACTGGCAAGCGGAAATGAGCCCAGCAGTCTTGGGTTTTGTATACTGCAGTTTCTGGTACCGGAGAATTTTTATTCTTCTTTCATTATAAATTATGTGTGTGTGCATGTNGGTTTTGTATACTGCAGTTTCTGGTACCGGAGAATTTTTATTCTTCTTTCATTATAAATTATGTGTGTGTGCATGTCAATTTACGTATACTGTCATCCCACGAACCCATACCACTCGGCTCTCTGTGAAATTCTTTATTAAGAGAAAAAGTTAAACAATATTTTCTCTAAATATTTAAATTTTTTATTAAACTTTACTGTAAAATCGAAAATTACGTTTCTGATATTAAAGAGCATAACTCAGAACTGTTATTTACTTGAGTTAATAATTTATTTGAATAAAATACACCTTTTGAACATATGGACTTTACAGCTAATTTTGCGTAGTTTTCACATTTACTGCATATCATTATAAAACATCAAATCACTCCGTTGAGAAATACGAAGTGCTGTATAAATGGATTTAGATACACAATAATTTTTCCAATTCCTTAAGCTGTGCAATTAGCAACACCTCATAAACACTAACGAGCAGCTGAATTACACTCTCCTGCCGTGTTGGTGAAATGGCGCTGTGGTCAACCCGTCGATAGTGCCCAGTCACGCATGACTGGGATGTCGTCATACCTTATACAGATCGTTTGAGTAACAGTAGAGCATAGCATGGGGAGATTGAATATTTCAGTGAATTTGATAGTGGCCAGATCGTTGGGGTCAAACTCCATCTCCGAAGTCGTGCAGGCACTGGGATTTCCACGAGCCACCGTATCAAGAGAGTGCCATGAGTTCCTGGACTCAGGTAAAACCATAATCACCAGATAAAACTGCCGTGGTGTACAACGTATCGATGACAGAGTTCGCCGTCGGTTAGCTCGGTTGGTAGCAGCGGATAGGCACAGTTCAGAAAACAACTCGCCAATTCAGTGCTGGACCACAATTACATGTGAGCAGCTATACCATCCATAACCATCTTCTCGCTATGGGGTAAAGAAGCTGCCACCCCTCTAGTGTACCTCTGCTCACCACACGTCACAAGGCTCAACCAAAAACTTGGGCGTGGAGACACCAGCCCCTGGACCCATGACGCATGGAAAAGGTCACCTGGACGGATGATTCTAGGTACACGTTGTTACACGCCCATGGTAGGGCACGAGTGCGTCACCAAGGACGTGAAGTTATGGATCCCTCGTGTCAGTATGATACAGCTGAGGCAAGTGGTGGTGGTATCATCGTGTCGGGACTATTTACGTGGGATGAAATTAGAGCCCTGATACACGTGCTATCGTCCCTCACCAGCGAACGATACAGGGACCTGCTGGCAGATTACGTCCACCCATTTCTGGCCTACGACACACTGCAAGAGACCTACCTGTCTGTACCTGCAGCAAGAGAATGCACCGGTCCACCGCTCTCAAATTGTGACCAAGTGGTTGGATGATCACTCCACGAAATTGAAGTTGCTTGTATGATATCCGAGGTCACCCGTCCTCGGTCCTATCGAACACATCTGGGATGCTGTCGAGAGAGATGTGTGTGCCGTGGATCCTGTTCCGACCTATCTCCCTGCATTGTAGAAGGCTGTGCAGCGGTCATGGAACGGTACTGTTCCCGACCACTTCCGGTGCTTGTGGAGTCCATGCCGCGCCGCATCGCCGCTGTCATCAGGACAAAAGGGGATGCATGCTACTAGAAAATAATCTCTAATTCATCTGCTAATGAGTGTAATATTTACTGATATAAAATTAAAATTACGTAGTAAAACTTAACATTCAACTTTTATGTTTTAAAGACATTGATTATAGTTCGTTTATAAATTAATGGTATATTACTTTTTTTACAGACATATTTACGTTTTGGTTAAATTGTTGTTTATTTGTGTCAGTATTTACCTAACAGTTTACAGGAAAATGAAGTTATTTGACGTTGGAGTTTTAAATTTAAAACTCGTTTCTGGGATCTAAAAAAAAGACGTCTTCTAAACTTTTTATTTATATAAAATAAGGCAAGTTTAAATCCACATACTTTAAAAAATAGCTTTTATAACAGTGTTATAAACTCAACAATTGGTTTGCAAGTAAGTTTGGTTTTTCTTGTGGAATGTTTTATATAGTTTAGCCTACAAACTCATATTTTCTTTCAAGGACACTTTCCCTGTTAACAGACCCGTTCACTCTACTTATTTGCCTGGCTACTTACAGCTCTGTGAAAGAAACAGGTTTGGCTGGTTTGCATTATTCACGGTCATGGAAGGACAAATGACTACTAGGAAGGGGCGAGAGGGAGAACGGAAGTAATAATATGTTAAATCACTTATTTTCGTTGTTTGGCTAGTCAAGTGGTAACATGTCAGAACTGGCGGTTGGGAAGGGGGGTGGGTGCTGTTACCGAACTGTACGGGGTTCGCCTGGCGTGGATTGGAAAATAACTCAAAAAGTTAATTTGCGATCGAACCAGCAACATAGGGAATTATACCTACTAAACTCTTATTTCCGTGCAACCAAACATAATGGCCCAGCGAGAGACATAAGAGCCTCCTGGCGGCTCTCTACTGGGATTTCTCTCCATGGATGTTTTCCTTACGCGTTGCCCGGTCTACCATGGACAGGTTCATTTGTGATATGCAAAGCCTATTTAATCCCATGTTTTCCATCCCTGCCACAGTTTCATATTCACAATATATATTTTGACTAACTGTGAGAAATTAACAACGTTGTACTGTGTTCAGTTCTAAATTTTTTCGAAATATTTGTGTGTGCAATGAGATTGCTGTACATTAACAATTCCAAAAGTACGTTTATGTCATATTCAAGAATTATGCTTTGCTTTGTCACTTAAATAGCAATAATATCGTATCGGTTGTGCTATTAACAGTTGGCAAAATGTAAATAACAGGTAATTCGTTAATTTCCAAACTTTCNCCCCCCCTTCACTATCAGATTTTGAACTTCTAAAATTTGCTTCCATGTTTTATAATTAAGTTCTGTTTGAGAAATCCTCCGTCTGTGCTGGTGGTGACTTACGCGCTAAACTTAACCACTCGTATACTTATCCAATGTCTTGAACGGTATTCACAAATTGCACACCTCGCACAGTAAAATGGCGTTCACGCCAACTGCACCATGAAGGCTGCCATAAATTACGTATAGTTTGAATGAGATTAAGTTAGAAAAGTTTGTAGTATTTAATAAATATGTTAAATTTTAGATCATGTAAGTTTGGTCAAGTTGGATTGGTTATATGCAAATAAAGACCAACAAATGGAAGGTAAAAAAGGGGCTGTGGGAGGGTGGAAAGGGTATAATCATCACGGGAGTGGGAGTAATTATACGTTGGTACATCAACTTATTACGGCTGTAGCTTGCATCCAGGACAAGTTAGAGTAAGGAAAGTGATTTGGACGGCTCTTAACATCTAGGTCATGAGAGCCGATGAGGGTGAAGCGAGGTGAATATGAGGCAGCGCTGGGATGCACAGGCGGGGAAAACTGAAGATGCCCGAGAAAACCCACCGACCAGCAGCATCGTCTGGCACGAATCCCACGTGCAAAAATGGGAGCGACTCCGCTAGGAATCAAACCCGTTTTGCCTTGGTTGAAGGTGAGTAGTCTGACCACTACACCATCGCAGCCCCGGAAAGCTACAAGGGAGTCACTGGCACTCCACTACAGGAGTGCCAGTTCTATTTGTCTGTGTATTTCCACTTATCAGCGCCCTAATGATCGAAAATACACCAAAAATGCTTACTATACTGAAAAGTTTCTTTCTTGGCCGACTTCTGGCTAATGAATAGGTGAGTTGACTGTATAGCAAATACAATGACTTGCCATGTGTTGCACGGTTTGGATTTTCATTCTTTTCAATGTGATAACTGAAAAGAAATANCCAAGTGGTTGGATGATCACTCCACGAAATTGAAGTTGCTTGTATGATATCCGAGGTCACCCGTCCTCGGTCCTATTGAACACATCTGGGATGCTGTCGAGAGAGATGTGTGTGCCGTGGATCCTGTTCCGACCTATCTCCCTGCATTGTAGAAGGCTGTGCAGCGGTCATGGAACGGTACTGTTCCCGACCACTTCCGGTGCTTGTGGAGTCCATGCCACGCCGCATCGCCGCTGTCATCAGGACAAAAGGGGATGCATGCTACTAGAAAATAATCTCTAATTCATCTGCTAATGAGTGTAATATTTACTGATATAAAATTAAAATTACGTAGTAAAACTTAACATTCAACTTTTATGTTTTAAATACATTGATTATAGTTCGTTTATAAATTAATGGTATATTACTTTTTTTACAGACATATTTACGTTTTGGTTAAATTGTTGTTTATTTGTGTCAGTATTTACCTAACAGTTTACAGGAAAATGAAGTTATTTGACGTTGGAGTTTTAAATTTAAAACTCGTTTCTGGGATCTAAAAAAAAGACGTCTTCTAAACTTTTTATTTATATAAAATAAGGCAAGTTTAAATCCACATACTTTAAAAAATAGCTTTTATAACAGTTTTATAAACTCAACAATTTGTTTACAAATAAGTTTGGTTTTTCTTGTGGAATGTTTTATATAGTTTAGCCTACAAACTCATATTTTCTTTCAAGGACACTTTCCCTGTTAACAGACCCGTTCACTCTACTTATTTGCCTGGCTACTTACAGCTCTGTGAAAGAAACAGGTTTGGCTGGTTTGCATTATTCACGGTCATGGAAGGACAAATGACTACTAGGAAGGGGCGAGAGGGAGAACGGAAGTAATAATATGTTAAATCACTTATTTTCGTTGTTTGGCTAGTCAAGTGGTAACATGTCAGAACTGGCGGTTGGGAAGGGGGGTGGGTGCTGTTACCGAACTGTACGGGGTTCGCCTGGCGTGGATTGGAAAATAACTCAAAAAGTTAATTTGCGATCGAACCAGCAACATAGGGAATTATACCTACTAAACTCTTATTTCCGTGCAACCAAACATAATGGCCCAGCGAGAGACATAAGAGCCTCCTGGCGGCTCTCTACTGGGATTTCTCTCCATGGATGTTTTCCTTACGCGTTGCCCGGTCTACCATGGACAGGTTCATTTGTGATATGCAAAGCCTATTTAATCCCATGTTTTCCATCCCTGCCACAGTTTCATATTCACAATATATATTTTGACTAACTGTGAGAAATTAACAACTTTGTACTGTGTTCAGTTCTAAATTTTTTCGAAACATTTGTGTGTGCAATGAGATTGCTGTACATTAACAATTCCGAAAGTACGTTTATGTCATATTCAAGAATTATGCTTTGCTTTGTCACTTAAATAGCAATAATATCGTATCGGTTGTGCTATTAAC
>NQII01000929.1:114343-185928 GCA_002778355.1 Clitarchus hookeri | reverse complement strand
CCTTTTCTCTATCAGATTTTGAACTTCTAAAATTCGCTTCCATGTTTTATAATTAAGTTCTGTTTGCGAAATCCTCCGTCTGTGCCGGTGGTGACTTACGCGCTAAACTTAACCACTCGTATACTTAGCCAATGTCTTGAACGGTATTCACACATTGCACACCTCGCACAGTAAACTGGCGTTCACGCCAACTGCACCATGAAGGCTGCCATAAATTACGTATAGTTTGAATGAGATTAAGTTAGAAAAGTTTGTAGTATTTAATAAATATGTTAAATTTTAGATCATGTAAGTTTGGTCAAGTTGGATTGGTTATATGCAAATAAAGACCAACAAATGGAAGGTAAAAAAGGGGCTGTGGGNATGTAAGTTTGGTCAAGTTGGATTGGTTATATGCAAATAAAGACCAACAAATGGAAGGTAAAAAAGGGGCTGTGGGAGGGTGGAAAGGGTATAATCATCACGGGAGTGGGAGTAATTATACGTTGGTACATCAACTTATTACGGCTGTAGCTTGCATCCAGGACAAGTTAGAGTAAGGAAAGTGATTTGGACGGCTCTTAACATCTAGGTCATGAGAGCCGATGAGGGTGAAGCGAGGTGAATATGAGGCAGCGCTGGGATGCACAGGCGGGGAAAACTGAAGATGCCCGAGAAAACCCACCGACCAGCAGCATCGTCTGGCACGAATCCCACGTGCAAAAATGGGAACGACTCCGCTAGGAATCAAACCTGTTTTGCCTTGGTTGAAGGTGAGTAGTCTGACCACTACACCATCGCAGCCCCGGAAAGATACAAGTGAGTCACTGGCACTCCACTACAGGAGTGCCAATTCTATTTGTCTGTGTATTTCCACTTATCAGCGCCCTATTGATCGAAAATACACCAAAAATGCTTACTATACTGAAAAGTTTCTTTCTTGGCCGACTTCTGGCTAATGAATAGGTGAGTTGACTGTATCGCAAATACAATGACTTGCCATGTGTTGCACGGTTTGGATTTTCATTCTTTTCAATGTGATAACTGAAAAGAAATANCGCAAATACAATGACTTGCCATGTGTTGCACGGTTTGGATTTTCATTCTTTTCAATGTGATAACTG
Source organism: Clitarchus hookeri (assembly GCA_002778355.1). Lineage (NCBI taxonomy): Eukaryota > Metazoa > Arthropoda > Insecta > Phasmatodea > Phasmatidae > Clitarchus > Clitarchus hookeri. The sequence continues at coordinate 184,825 of NQII01000929.1, read as the reverse complement.
AAAAGAAATAAAATGTTTTCTTCACAAAAATTACAACTGATGTTTTGTAGTGTTCGCGTAAGATAAACATAGAAATTAGCGAAGTGATGGACGCATATCCGTGCAAGTTTTGTCTTCTCAAACAAAAAACTCATCATACTAACATTGCTAGAGCTAGACTAGGACACAGGCCTTGAGACGGTTTCAGCCGAAACATGCAAATAGGACTTCGGCTCTGTTTCCTCAAGAAGATGTTAGTTTTTCAAGGAATAGCGACCCCCCCCCCCCTGGCAGTGTTGCTTCAAATGGTATCATAAAAATTACTTTGGGTTTACACAGAAAAAGAAATAGTTACAAAACTCTGATATATTTTCCCTTTTTTGCAATACAAAATTCAAATTCCCAATATGGGGGTTATAAAATCTATTAAAACTCTTTAATAAAATCCCATGACTTTAAATCCCCTACAAAGACATGATATTTAATTTATTTTATACAAAATAATTACAAATATAAATTACATAACTTTTCATTATTATGCAAAGCAACCCCCTCCCCATTTAAAACAGAGGAACAGGAGTTCCTTCCTTAATAAAGTCCCTGGCCTGTCTTCCCAAGCAGGGGAGAACACAAGCCTTTTAAAACATTTTGTCGTCGTCTTCTCGAACATTTTCCGACGTTCACGGAGCGGAAACGCCCCCTGGCTGGCTGGGGTCACGTTGTCAAGGAGACGCTCAGGGGAGAGAAGGGGAAGCAGGTGAAGCTTCGAAACAGCACACTAGCGTGCCACGCGCCATTTTTCGTTCAGCACTCATGCAGGCAGCAGCAGCGAGATGGTCTGTCGAGCGGGTCCCATCGCATCTAAGGTATGCCATTGTCCACGACCCTCATGCAGAAACAGCAATCCAAGGCGAGGTGAACTTAGGCAAATTCTTGATGTGCATAGGCTGTCACGTCCCTCCTCCCCTGATACTCGACCACGTCGGTGTTGCTCATGCGTCCAGAAAATCCCAAGGCGTCGGCTGGCCAGACCGTTACCCCAGGCTTCTTTTCATGAGGAATACGGATCTCGATGATAGCAGCCGGCAGCAATAAAACAGACATACACCAGGGACTTAAAACGACGACACGTACTATGGGAAATATAAACTTTTTCCGATTTGTTCGGAGAATGTAGATCAATGACCAATACTGCCACGGGCAAAAGGAACCTAAATGTTTGGTACGGGCCACGCCATTTCACGGCTAGTTTAGCACTAAAAATATTGATTTCTGATCTGAGGTGATGAGTTNTGTTTGGTACGGGCCACGCCATTTCACGGCTAGTTTAGCACTAAAAATATTGATTTCTGATCTGAGGTGATGAGTTTCAACTAAAATTAAATCACCTGGTTTAAAGTTTAAACCTTTATATGAAACATTGCTATTCTGTAAAATTTTTTGGTGATACATAATTAAGTTTGGTGTCACATCTGCCCATATTTCTTCCCATTTTTTATTACTCTCATTCTCCAAACAAAAGCTATGGAGTGACCATACATTTTTTAGCGGTTGCATCAAACGTCTTCTCAAAAATACCTCGGACGGAGCATATTTATGAGCACCATGTACTATATTATTAAAACACAGAAGAAGTAAATATGACACTTTATTCCAGTGACGCTGCGTATCAGATTGAAAACTACGTAAGGCAATTTTAATGTTTCGATTCACCCGTTCTACTAAATTTGACTGAGGGTGGTACGGAGCATTCTGCACCAGCTTTACCCCCCATATAAAATTTAAATCTCTGAATTCCTGAGAAATGAAATACGTAGAATTGTCGGTTACTACAAACACGGGCGACCCAAAAACACTGTATAATCTTTGTATACTTACCTTACTAATTTCCTGCCTTTATGCTGAAACTGTCTATTACGACAAGGACATATACATATCCAGAGGTACTCTGAGGCAACTGGCCCATCACGTCCAAATAAATGCGCTCCCAAGGATACAATGCCACCGTACCAGCATATTGCCCTTCTCGTTTTTTATTTTTTGGCTTTGCATGCTGGCACGCATCGCAACACTTGACCCAATTTTCCAGATCGTTGCGCACTCCTGGCCACGTAAAATGTTCTAACACACGGGTTGTGGTTTTATCCCGTTCTACGTGTCCCCCTTAAAAGGATTCGTGATAACATTTAAAACCCTTTTCCCTTTTTCGGGTGCAAAAACTCTGAATTTGCCTATTTTTGTCCTATCTCCTAGAAATCCTTTATAAACTACGTAACAAGAATTTCCGTCTTTGAATTGAGACAATATCTGTGTACAATCCGTGTCAGAATTTGTATGTTCTTTTATAACAGTAAAAGCACTTGGTAACGTTTGCAACGTGTTTAATTACAAAACGTTTATACCAGCGAAAACTAAATCGGACAACTGACTAACCACGGACTACACTGCCTAAAAATCGTGCTCGCAATACATGCGTGACAGCGCATCCACTACAGAATTATCGATCTCCTTTTTATGCGGTACGGTAAATTTAAAGCAAGCAAATCGCACTAACCACCGTGCTAATCTACCAACCAACCCTACCCTTCGCTCATCCCGCCACTAAGACCTCGCCCCTCTCCTCACCAACCTCTGGAAACTATTATAAAATAAATCAAAAATAGCAAATTAAAAAAAAAAAAAACNCCCACCTCTTCCACAACATTAACATTCAATAATAAAAAAGTAGAAAAAAATCGCAAAAAATCGAAAAATGTATTCTGAAAATCGAGGAACATATAGCGTTTACCTCACACTCACCCCACCACCCTAACAAGCCCTCCAACTCTCCTTCACCAACACTCTCCCCAGTCATACAAATTCGAGAATAATCGCAAAAATATCGAGAAATTGATTCTAAAAATTGATTAACATATTACATTACTGACTCCAACACCCATGTTGGATGCTGGTGATCTTGACCTTGATCTCAATATCCTTGAAAATAAATATCGAGAAATAATTGTAAAAAACTAAGGAAACTAATAAAAGTTTAGGAACATATCACATCACTGACTCCGACCCCTGTGTTGGATGCTGGTAACCTTGATCCTAATGACCTTAAAAGCAAAAATCGAGAAAAAATTATAAAAATCGAAAGAAACGAATAAGAGTTTAGGAACATATTAACTCAATGTCTCTGGCCCCCATGTTAGATTATGGTGACTTTGACCTTGAACTCAATAACCTTGAAAACTATAAATCAAGAAAAAATTGTAAAAAAATTTAAATAAACTAATAAAAGTTTAAGAACATATTGCGTAACTGACAGTTGGCAGGTATCCACCCCCTTCAAGCCCCTTCATCACCATACTACATCTACTGACAATTTATTTTTAGTATCGCCCTCTAGAGCGCACTGGTAAGTTCAAATATTCAATTACCTCAGGCCGTGGGGCATCCGCGAGAAACGTAATGTGTAGCACCCACTGACGAGGCCTCGCATATGTAAGACGCATCGTTTAAGCGGCAGCAGCGACGGCGACAGCAGTTATGGGTTGGTACCACATGAAGTATTCATGAGTTGGCAGCCGTGAGTTGTACTTTGCTTTTCCTGCAACGCTAGCTGAACATGCAGGCAGCCGGTGGTTCGCTCACAGCTATCTACAACACGCTGTCCGTCCAGCAGGCTTCACGCTAGCTAACAATAATTGGAATATTTCACACTTAAAATATAAATTCAAGCATAAATATTTTTTATGTCAGTCACGAGTATATACAGACACACAAAATGTAAAACAACATACAGAACTTTTTTTTTTTTTAACCTCTTACACCAAAGTTGATTTTGTAACAATCTACGGCGAAAAAATAAAAACCTCGCATGCAAGTTGCCACGGGAAAAAATAACTTTAATACGTAAACAATGTGCATTATAGTCAGCCCGGGAAGAACCTTACCAGACGAGTTGAAAAAACTTTTGACCTACTCTCTAGCCGCTAACTTATCATAGCTGCCCTTCCCGGGAATAGATTTTTTTTAAATATGAAAATCTCTTTTGTCCTCGTGATATTTCACATAAAGGGTTATCTATTTTAAGTTAAAATGTGATAGGCAGACTTTGCACACCCAGAGTCGTTTTTATGCAGTTGCTACAGGAACACGAATCAGTCAAAGATAGAGACTTATGAGCGATAAAAGTACAATTATTTTCTGAAATAATCTCGTCTAAAAGGACTGTGATTTTTCAGGAGGCATGCAATATGCATTGGCTCCTACCATTATGTAAGCTATTTTCTTCTGCTTGATATTTTATATGACACATTGGATGAGCAGGAGCATGCAGTGTGGATTGGTGTGGATAAGAGTGGATTGGTGTATGGATTGGTGTGAATTGTTGTGTGGATTGCTGTGTGGAATGGTGTGTGGATTGCTGTGTGGATTGCTGTAAGGATTGCTGTGTGGTGCTGATTGTGGTGCTTATTATGGTGTGTGTGGTGCATGTGGTGCGTGTGGTGCTGATTGTGGTGTGTGTGGTGCATGTAGGGCTGATTGTGGTGCATGTGGTATGTGTGGTGCTGATTTTGGTGCGTGTGGTGTTGCTTATGGTGCATGTGGTGCTGATTGTGGTGTGTGTGGGTCGCAAGTTAAAATAAATTCCCCGCATTTAAAAACAAAATGATGTACTCCTACTTCCAAAGCTGAAAGGTTGATATTGTATTTAATAATCTCACTTTAAAATTTATATCCAGGTCCCTCGGTATATTTCATCGCTTCCTGGGTAAACTGTATCGAACAGAAACTTTTTGTAATGACTGTATTTCCACTTTACACTAAAGATGCCTAACACAGCGGTGGGCCCCCACCACGCTTTACCATTGGTCATTGAAAAAATTGTAGACTTTGTACTGAACTATGCAGCGCGGCCCCGACCACAAGCTGGCCTCCACCATGCTTTACCATTCGTCGTTGCAGACTTGAACTTCGTACTGAACTGCGTCCAGGTCCCTGCCACGGAGAGAGCCCTGCCACGGCGGGCCCCTGCCATGCTTCCCAATTGGCTATTGTGCAACTTGAACTTTGAACAGAGCCTCGTGCATCACCACGGGCAGGCCCCAACTTGCATTGCCATTCGTCCAAACTTTGTTCGGAACTGCCTCTCAGCCAATGGAAATTGCCTACAACGTTTCCCTATTCGTCGGGTAAAGTTCACAGGAACATGACCAATTGGAATTTCCTTCATCGTTTTCCTATTCTATGTCGCAGAAATTGAACTTTGAATTGTACTGTTTTCCGAGCAATGAGCGTTCCCCTCTCAGCTGTCGTCGATACCCACCACGAAGGGGGCCTTAATGGGAGGGGAAATAAAAATGTAGACTTTTTTCGTAAAATGTTTCGAGTTTTTCAAAACAATTTGAAATTAATGACAAAATAAATTATTTTTCGTAATTGCATAACTGTGTCCAAGAGCGGGGCCTACGGAGAAGGGACAGATACCGTCCGCGAAGTGATACAAGGAAGATACTTCCCAAAATCTGATATCATATACAAACGCACCTGCTTCCTTCCATTCTGTCTTGCGAATTTGCTTCGTGCGATTCTGAGCGTTTCTCTTCTACGGTCATCTTGCTTCCAGAATAGCTTCTCCAGTCTACAGGTAAGTTAAAATTATTTCGCTTCTGCTGCTCTCTTTGCTTAGGAAACCCACCATACACTTTTAATGAGCATAGGAAAAACCGCTCGTGTGTGTGTTAGGTGTTAAGGTGCGTCTGCAATAAACTTATATTTTAAAAAAAGCTGTCATTCTATATCGTTAAATGCATTTTCCATGTAGTATTCCCACGACTGACCTAGTAAGAAGCGAGCGTGATGTCAGCTGTTGCCGTACGTGAAGTACGTGATATTGCGTTGTGTACACGACGCAAGGACGCGTGCCAAGATTGTCGCAATCCAGCTGAGCAGGCGTATATGGGATACACGAAGATCTCGCTAGTTGCATCCTGCATTTTTTCTGCAATGTTTTTAATCATGTTGGTAAAACAAATTTATATTATAATTTTGGAGTGAAGTGAATTGTACACTTTTTTTGTGAGGTAAAATATAAAAAATTAATTGGCAATTAGCGAATCCGATACCGGCGAAACGAGAACTTACGCGTCACTCAATANCGAATCCGATACCGGCGAAACGAGAACTTACGCGTCACTCAATACTTTTTTTTTCACAGGAAAAGAAAAAAAGTTCCAATGTTACGACTTGGCCACAATTTCATATGTAAATTTTGTATTACTTTTTAATGTTTGTCGATAAGAATATGAATCTATGTTTGTAGGATTTCTCCTGATCATTCAACGTAGAGCTGCCTCTCGCACGTTCCGCTGAGATTGCAGTCGAGACACTCCAACCCGTTCCTCTCATATCTTTGCTTTGGCGAGCTATACATAATGTTGTACTACTAATACTTTTTTAATAAAACCACAATCCTAGTAATTTATTTTAAATTACAATTAAAATTTATTGAAATATTAAGATTTCTTTAAAAGAAATTCTCAAAGTTCCTATTGTAAAAAAAAATTACTTCCATAGGAGCGGTGGTGCCTTATATTTCTAGTGTTAATCTTTCTAAGCAGCTTTGCAGAGCCGGGTCCGATTCCCAGCATGAAATAGGTCATCTCGGCATGCTCACTCAGCTGTGAAAACCCCTTTCTCTCAGCTACAAAACATGTCATATATTCTCGATAGAAATGTTTTACCAACTTTGTAATTTTTTGGGGGAGGGGGGGGGGCAAAGTTAACTCACATAGATCGCGGTGCTCGTCTTACATCACATAGCATCGCGTCTAACAGAGGGCCGGCCGGATTGAACCTCTGCTTCGTCACCCCGAGCTAGGTTCGATTCCTGGCAGGTACACTTTGCAGATTTTCACAAAAAGTAAAATTTATCTCTTAATATATACAGTTTTTGTCAACATTACCGTTCCTCTATAACATCATTCGTAAAAAAATACATTTTTAGTTACGTTACGTATTTATTGATAAAATGTATATGCACGTTGGCAGGCAATCTCCTGACGTGTCCACAGCGTCAAGCCGTCCTAGCACGCCCCGCTGTTATTCTGAGCAGTAGAGATATTCTTCTCACGGTGTTTCGTCGTCTGCTTTGCCCTTCTGCATTTTCCTGCAAGTATTGTTAATAAGCTGCTAGTTGAATATAAACACTGGGAAATAAAATACTTTATGCTCGGTCCTCTAGTTCGTGTTAACCCACAGTTAAGCAATTGTCCTTTACAAAAGAAGTTAACTTCACATGAAATTACGAGCCGCTCAGTGGCTAGTACCCTGGCAGGCTCGTTCCCTATAGTTGGCTTCTCCAGCCCATCCTCATCGCATCCGCAGAGGTGGTAACTATAAAGTGTTTTCTAGAGTCGGATGCTGGAAACTCATTGCAAACCCTTCAGTCTTATAATATATACCAAAAAAAATCTAAAAGAAATGGGAACACACTGAGAAAACTCTGTTCCCACGTGCCAAACTCCGTTCTTAGCATGTTTGCCTCTCCGGCAAAAATCAGTTTGTGTACTATGATTTTGTGGTTGTACCGATCTCCTCTAATAATTTTATAATGAATTTGAAAACGCTACAATTATCACTTTAACACAAACATGTTCTAAAGGCTCTGCCATTCGCACATGTTAAATTATTTTTCCCATGACCATTAAAAAAGTATTCTTCTTTTTCATTACCGAAAAAAAATTTAAATCATACTGCAAACTTGCAGGTGTATCGATCCGACGTGATAGCTGACGGCCGTGTATTATTGTCTTCGCCTATCGACAGGGCCTCCGAATTCGTTTGCGGATTCTGTGGAGCATCATTCGCTGTCCGCAAGAATGGGCTCCGACACGAAAGGTCGTGTGTGCATAACCCGTACAGAGATGCACCTCAGAAAAGCGAGCGGTGTGGTATCACCATCATCCGGAAGGATATCATCACCAAACACCTTCGAAGCTGTACAGGCGAGATCAGGCAGGTAGCTACACTTAACTGCAGGTTTTTCAATGCCACGTTTATACAGTTATGCAACGTACGACGACACGAAACGAGCTGCCACTTCAACCCGGACAGGTGTTCATATACTTGCAGAGAATGCGGCAAGGATTTTACGAGGACAGACAATTTGAGGGAGCACATGGCTAAATGTAGTGGGCCAACTCCACCTCCTGCCAAACGCCCACGACTCAGCGCAGCTCACCAACAGACCGTAGTCTTGGTTCAAACCCCTGCCCAACCTTCGTGACCAAGAATCGTCGCAGGATCTGGGATGGTTAATGCCAATGGTTTCGTGGAAGCTGAAACAGATATCCGATGTAATTTGAAAATATATGTCATGCACAATGAGAGCGGGTCGGCGAAAGATATTTGTACTTTTTTGACACCAATTAATAAAAATATTGTTAAACAGATGAAGAAATCGAGGAGCTCGGACCCCTGTAAATTCAACATTTTGTTGGAGTGTGATTATGTGAAACCATAGCCGTTCGACGAAGGTGCTGATAAGAACGCCTTCAAAACCGAAAATGTGGCACTTTTTGAGGCTAGCGATATTGAGAAGGCGGTGAGAAATAGCCTTGAAAGCATATGCAAAGAGGAGAAAAAATATGTTCGAAGGGATCTGGGTGGGCATTACAATCAGTCAATCACTTGCAGCTGCATGTCAACAAGCTAGACCCACTTAGTGTATCGTCCTAAATCGAGCTGCCAGAATCGCTAAGAAACAGGAAGGCCATAATCAACCCGAAAAACGTTAAGGACCACATGTGTTTCAAATGGGCCGTCCTGGCAGGTTTTGTGGCACAATTACAATTAGTTTCCTCCTCACCTCTCTTAGCCAAAGGCCATCCGAGGTTTTTGATTATTGTTCTTCTTCACCATCTTCTTTTTGTTATAAATACTTTTTCTTTAATTACCATATCTTCTCATCTCCTTCTTTTAATCAGTTAATCTATTAATCATATTTACTTCTTCTCATTCTTAATTTCTTTATCTTCTTTTTATTATGCTTTCTTCTTTTATCATTTTGACCATATTACTTCTTATTCTTCTTTTCTCTTTTTCTTCTTCTCTTCATCCTCTTCTTTAACAACTTCTTCTTCTATCCTTCTCCATATTCCTATTTCTTTCCATTATTTGTATATTTCTATTTCCTTCCTCCTATGTTCCTATTTCTCATCTTATCTTATTCTTCACTTCATCCTCCTCAACAGCCACTTCCTATAATACCCATATTCGACGGGACGCCTCATCTTTATCTAGAGTCTAGAGTCTTCTTCTTCTTCATTCCTTCTTCCTATTCTTTTTTGTTTCCTCCCCTTCTTAGTCTTCTTCATCTACTTCTTTCTTATAGTATCTTCATCTTCTTTTATTATCATTCAATATATTCTACTTATGTCCTTCTTTCAATCATTTATTCTTTCGACCTTCTTTATTTCATCTTTATTTAAATCTTTACTTTTAAGTTAGAAGTTTTCAAGTTTTTCTTCTTCTTCTTTCCCTTTTCTTTTTCCTTTATTCCACACCTTCCTCTTCTTCTTCTTCATATTTTTCTTTCTTATGGATTTTAATCTCCTTTTTATTATTCTTTCTTCTTTTATCATTCTTNTTCATCTTTATTTAAATCTTTACTTTTAAGTTAGAAGTTTTCAAGTTTTTCTTCTTCTTCTTTTCCTTTTCTTTTTTCTTTATTCCACACCTTCCTATTCTTCTTCTTCATATTTTTCTTTCTTATGGATTTTAATCTCCTTTTTATTATTCTTTCTTCTTTTATCATTCTTTAAAACCCTTCGTCTTTTTAACCATCTTTACTTCTAATTCTTCTTTTCTTTTGTTCTTCTTATTCTCTTCATCCTCTTCATCAACAACTTCATCTTCTATTAGTCTTCTTCATGTTCTTATTTTTTTCTCTTATTTGTTTTTTCTATTTTCTTGCTCCTGTTGTTCCTATTTCTCTTCTTCTTCACTTCATCCTCCTAGCAGCTACTTCCTATAATACCCATGTTCGTCGGGATGCTTATTTTTATCTAGATTCTTCTTCTTCTTCTTCATTCCCTCTACCTATTCTTTCTTGTTTCCTCCCCTTCTTATTCGTATGCTTCTTCTTCGTCTTCTTCTTTCTTATATTATCTTCATATTCTTTAATTATCATATCATAACTTCTTCTTATATCCTTCTGTCAATCAGTTAATCTTTTGACCATCTTTACTTCTTCTTCATTTAAATCTTTACTTTAAGTTTAAAGTTTTCAAGTTTTCTTTTTCTTCTTCTTCCTTCCCTTTTCTTTTTCCTTAATTCCTTCTTCCTTCCCTTTCTTCTTCTTCATTTTCATTTTTTTTCTTTCTTATGGATTCTTCATCTTCTTTTTATTGTCCTTTCTTCTTTTATCATTCTTCAAAACCTTTCATCTTTTTAACCATCTTTAATTATTATTCTTATCCTTCTTCTCTTCATCCTCTTCCTCAACAACTTCATCTTCTATTCCTCTTCATGTTCTTATTTCTTTCTCTTATTTGTTTGTTTCTATTTTCTTACTCCTGTTGTTCCTATTTCTCTTTTTCTTCTTCTTCACTTCATCCTCCTCAACAACTACTTCTTATAAACTTCTTCTTGTTCTTGTATATTACTACTTCTTCATATCTAACTTCTTACTCCTCTTAACCATATCCCTTTGATCTTTCTTCTCCTCTTCATCCCCATCACCACTTCTTATTTATTTATCTTTATCTTCTATAGTCTATAGTTATTAAGTTTCCAAATTGTCATTCATTGTTTTGACTATTAAATAGATGTCCTGAATGAATTCGTTGATATATTCGGCTATTTCGTTATTATATATATTGTATAGTTGTAGAGGCCATGTTTCGTTTTTTTGTCTTAACTGACAAATTAACTTTAATCTTTCTTCATTAAATAGTTCACAAAAGTATAATAAATGGTCCAGATCTTGTATCCCTTGGGAGCATTGGCAGATGTCGTCTTCTATTTTATTGATGTTTTTGAGATAGGTTTTAATTTGACAATGTCCTGTTAGAATTTTTAATGTTTGTATTTTAATTTTGCTATTGCTATTATACCAATCATTAATATTATGAATATATTTCTTAATATTTAGCCCTATATTAATTTCATTATTATATTCCTGGTGCCAATAATTTACACTTGTTTCATATAAATATTTTTTGAATTCTTTAATTCCTATAGGGCATTCATTATTATTCACCGTTATCCATGGTACTCCATCTAACATTTGTTTTCTATATACATCATCTTTGTATATAATCTCATTTTCTTCATGTAGTAATTGGTATATTATAATTTTATTCTGTATACTATAGTCTATCGGTATTGTTTTATTGATGGTTACTATTGCTTGAAATGATATTGTTGAGGTTAAATTTGCCAGTTTTATTAGTATGAATCGTTGTGCCGCTCTTAAAGTTCTTCTAATGTGTGTGTTTTCTATTCTTCCTCCAAAACATGAGCCGGCATATTGTATGATGTTCAAAAAAAGTGATTGATATATAATTAATCTGTTTCTATAGCTATACTGTTGAATATTCCATATTAATTGTTTAAGCCTTGTAAATATAGTTTTGACTTTTTCGGTTATATATTTAATGTGGGGTAGAAAATTTAATCTGTTGTCCAGCATTAATCCTAAATACATTATGTTTTTCTTATATTTAATTGATATGCCATTATATTTTACGGTTGGTACTCTATTTTGTGGCAGGGAGAAAACTGTCAGCAAATCGACCACCACTACAAAGCCCTCTAATCTAAATTTGACTTTTATGGCCTCGAATTCCCGGCCCCGCTCCGACATATAAATATTTTTAAAAAAATAACAACTCTGGGGTTTCCATCAATATATATGGCATAGACAACAATGAGAAGATCTACCCTGTACGTGTAGCTGAAGAAGAAAAGGGTCAGCACATCGACCTGCTCCTACTCACCGCCGAAGATGGGAATGCCCACTTTTGCTGTTAAAAAATTTAGAACGTTTGATAAGATCTCAGCTGGCTAGCGAGCATAGGAATATCCATATATGCAAGCGCATATTCACCAATTCTCATGATTTTCCACGGGTATCCGGACTGTCGGGGCAGCAGTGCCTAGAAGAACACAAACAATATTGTAAAGAAAATGTCCCACTGCGTGCTAAAATGCCACAGTCAGGTAAATACGTAAAACCACCCGTTTTGAAATTTAAGAACTATCATCACATTCATAAATAGCCCATCGTTGTTTCCGCAGATTTTGAGGCAATTATGAAACCAACCAACGCCTGTGAACCGGACCCCAGTCGTGCATACACGTACGCCTACCAGAAGCATGAGGCATACAGTTTCTGCATATATATATATATATATATATATATATANTGTGGACCACGACGTCATTCCAGCGACACTAACATCCACACTGAGCCAGGACCTTATTATATACACGGAGGAAGATGATGAGAAAAAGTTCATGGAGGCAATTGTAGGTATCGGCAACAAAGTAAAAGAGGTTTATGCCATATCGAAGCCGATGGAGCCAATGCCCCCTGCAGAAAAGACCAGCTATGCCAGAGCGACGAGCTGCTGCTGCTACTATGGCGCTCCATTCAAGTATTACAACTATAAGGTGGGGGACCACGACCAATTCACCAAGCAGTACAACGGCCCCCCCTTGCACCAGCTGCAATTTACTGCGTTGGGGCCCCAAGAAACTGGTCTTTTTCCACAACTTGAGCTACGATGATAATTTTATCGTCAGGCAGCTGGGGAATGACAGAAAATATATTTTCATCATTCCACACACGAGTGAAAAAATTATCACATTGTCAAAGCAGCTGGAGGACAGATTTTCTATCCAGTACGTAGATACTTTCCGGTTCACGGCGCGCAGTCTGGCATTCTTCTTGACTGAGTACCTGCCTCGAAATCAATTTAACAACACAGCCAAGTTTTACTGCCTCTCGTCACATGAAAAGGCGTTTCTCCCTATGATTATGTTGAAAAGTTGGACGAGCAGCAGCTGTCTCCTAAAGAGGTTTTTTTACAACAGGCTGACGGACTCTGGGATCAGCGTTGAAGAATACGCCCACGCCCAGACCGTCTGGCAAAAGTTTGTCTGTACTAGTCTCAAAGAATATTCAGAGTTGTACTTGAAGACAGACCTTCTTCTGCTGACGGACGTCTTCGAAATTTCAGAAATTTGTGTCTGTCAGAATACAACTACGATTGTGCGCATTACGTCAGCGCGCCAGGATTTGCGTTCGAAGCCATGTTGCGAATGACGGGGGTAGAGATAGAGCTTCTAACGCACTACGACATGCACATGTTCGTCGAGGAAGGGATCCGTGGTGGCGTGGCCCAGTGCGTCAAACGAAATGCGGGGGCAAACAACATCTATGCGCCAGAAACATATGATCCCAGCAAGCCTTCCACCTTCTTACAGTACCTCGACGCAAACAACCTGTACGGTTGGGCCACGTCGCTGCCTTTGCCAATACGCTACTTTAAGTGGGTCGATGTGAACATCAACGTCATGTCCGTACCAGAACATGGGGTGACCGGTTACATCTTGGATGTGGATGTCGAGTATCCTGCGGCCCTGCACGAGGAACACCGGGATTACCCATTTATTCCCGTCAACCAATGCCCGCCGGGCTTGAAACAGCCAAAGCTGAAGACAATGTGGGAAGATAAGAGCCTATACATCGTCCATTACCGTAACCTCAAGCATACTATGAGTAGATAGAAAAAACAGATACCGGAACAGAAGCCGGAAGCAGGCTCTGCGACTCCGGGGTTCGCCATCTTGGATTTCCTTTTATTTTATACACTTAACATTTCCTCTTTTCCCCTCAAAATTTCCTCAAGATTTTCAATTTTTCCCTTAAAAGCACCGAGCCAACCAAATGCAAAACCAAGTCTAACAAGGCCCTTTTCATCCAATTTAGGGGGCTCGCTTTTCACTCTCAAAAAGCCCCATTTTCCCTCGAAATCATCCCTTTTTTCTGGATCAGGGATCATGCTCTGGCTCCAGCCACCATCTTGTTTCCAAATTACTCAGCCATCTGGGATTTCATTTGTCTAAGCCACCAGGTGAGCTGTTGACAACATCTTTCTTTCATGCCCTGTCATTCCACTTTAGTCGCCAGCTAATTACTCATTCTGCCGTCTGCTCCACCCCTATGAAATCACCATCTAATAATTTCTACAATTTTCCAGGTATACAGTCATGCTCTGTAATTCCTTTTCAACTTAGTCGCCTTCGTTCCACCCTGCCATCTTGGCATCATGCTCTGTAATCCACATATATTTAGTAGCCTGCTGATTACTCTCGAACCACCCTCTTGTTTCGTCTGCTGACGACCACATTTGTTTTTAGGCCGCCATCTACAATTTCATTTTTTCCTAGCCACCAGGCAACCTGACTATAGGTCACCATTTTTGTAGGACTTAACCACTTGTGTAATTGCTTATATTTTTTCACATGTACATCATACATTACTTTTTGCATTCATGTACATCTTTCAACCTTGTGCATAGTACTTAACCAATTATATTGTACTAAACTACTTGTATAAAAAAGTATAATTTATTCACATATTCCTTTTGTCCTTTCAGCATACTCTAATAAAGTCGACTTAACCAAATAGGGCTCAGAAAAATCAAGCCTACCACATTCTAGAAAAATCATAGCTAACATACCGAATCAAAAAGCACATACAACTAAGTAAACCTATCGATGCATGTCTCACAACATTCGGACCAGCCATACCATCCACTGTAGCCTAAGAAAATCTCAGTCATAGAAACCAACTACACCATTCTCTATAACCCAAAAAAGAACTCCGCCATACTTATACACCATTACAGCTACCCAAGCAAGTATACATTTCAGGTCGAAGATAACACACAAAATTCCTACCATCTGCCAAACGAACATGCCTAACTTACCAAAGTCCAGAATATCAAACCTAACCCAACTTCACATAATCTACCACATTCAAGAAAAATCATAGCTAACCCACCGCAATCCAAATAAAAGATGCTTACATTAAGCAGACCTATACCTACATGCCTCACGACATACCGATCAGTCATACCAACCACCGTAACCTAAGAAAATCTCAAACGTACAAACCAACCGCACCATTCTCTATAACTCAAAAAAACTCGGCCATACTAATAAACCATAACACCTACCCAAGAAATTATACATTCCAGGTTAACCCATATTACACAACATTCCTACCATCTGTCAAACTAACATAACCTAACCTACCAAATCCCAGAAAATCAAACCTAAACTAACCTTCCACAGTCCAGATAAAAATCATTAACTATTTCCCACATACCCCCTATCGTTATTTCAGCCACTTAAGAAAATTTGACATGTCTAGACATTAGAATCACACTTCATTCAGACTGCAGCTAATCGTCACTTCGGGTAATATTCACCTCACACTTACAAAGGAACAGTCGAAGCAAGCAGAATTATAATTAAAATCCAATATAATCCTAATCCAAGAGAAAGTCAGACACAATAATATCTACCCAAGCAACCATGCATTACAGGCCATCCCATGTGACAATCATTCCTACCATCTGTCAACTTAATATAACCAACTGATACCAGACCACCCAATTTACTATCTTCTATAAACCAAGAGAAACTCAGTCATTACTAATTATCCATACTGTTCAACACACTGTCTATACCATCTGCCATGACTCAAGTGTACCAAGCAACCACACATTCTAGACCAGTCCATGCCACAATCATTCCTATTATCCATCAACAACTGATACGACGCCACCTAACATCCCATCTTCTATAAATTAAGAAAAACCCAGTCATTACTAATTAACCATACCACCCAACTCACCATCCATAACCCATAATAACTCAGGTGTACCAACAACCATACATTCTAGGCCAGCCCATACCACAATTATTCCTACCATCCATTAAACTATCATTACCGGCTGAAACCAGGCCAACCAACCATATAATTTCCTATAACCCAAGAAAAACTACATCATACTAATTAATCATACCACACCCAATGTACCAAACACATATACCATCCAACTCACCATCTATAACCCACCACAACTCAAGTGTACCAAGCAACCATAAAGGTCAGACCAACACATAACACTACCATACCTACAGCCCATACATACCTTCTGCTCTACCAGTCGACACCAGCCAAAATTTACTAGTCACCATGCCACCCAATAATAGTAAAAATACAACAACCATACCAAACGAACATTTAATCCATACCATACAAAGCCATTTGAAACACTGCAACACAACAAACTTCTTCCCACACCAACTAGCACCAACCAAATACACTGACCACCTATAC
Source organism: Clitarchus hookeri (assembly GCA_002778355.1). Classification (NCBI taxonomy): domain Eukaryota; kingdom Metazoa; phylum Arthropoda; class Insecta; order Phasmatodea; family Phasmatidae; genus Clitarchus; species Clitarchus hookeri. The sequence continues at coordinate 168,435 of NQII01000929.1, read as the reverse complement.
CATCCATTTTAACCCAAGCATGCCCTAGAATTGCAGGACTCACCAACATACACATACAGTCTTTGCCATTTGATGTACGCCATCAATCAACAGTCAGATAGACTGGAAACCATACCACCCAACATACCAATCATACCATCCATAATTACCCAAGTGAACCAAGCAACTTTACAGTCCAGACCAGCTCATAACACTAACATCCCCGCCATCTGCCAAACTATCATTACCGACTTAAACCAGGCATATCAACAATATAATTTCCTATACCCCAGGAAAAACTCAGTCATACTAATCAATCGCTACCCAACACATCAATCATACCATCCATCATAGATCGAGTGTACCAAGCAACTATAAAGTTGAGACCAGCCCGGAACCTAACACCCATTCCAATTTACTCTACCGATCGACATCGCATAAACTCACCACCCACTATAACTCAAGTATACCTCAACTATTCGGCCCACACAGGCCTTAAAAAAAAAATACCTATTACCCAAACCATTTGCTCTACCGACCGAAACTAGAAAAATGTAGTTCGGAACATAACACCCAACATACCATACAGACCACAACTGATATATACAAAAAAATCATAACTCAAACATATCTGCCATAACATCATTACCAGTACACACCTGCCAAAAATTCAAGACACAATATCAACCAAACATAACAAACAACACTCAGAAGACAAACAAACCAGTTGATTATGCAAACTATCTATACTAATAGCCATGCTAACCACCATACCTTCAGCATACCAAACAAAAATACCAATAACCCTAGCGACCAGCAGTACTGTAAAACCATAACCCAGCAAACATCGGCCAGTCACACCACACACATACATCATTATAATCAATAAAGCATAATATACCAACAACTCATTTTATAATGCTCATACCAACCAACAAACAATACCAACCATATACCCACAGACCATGCCAAACATATCAACACTAACAAACCAGCCGATTATAACAGCCGTCCATAAAGTTAACCACACTCCCAAAACACAGTAGGTACCATCCCTCCAGCATAATGAATAATAGCATCCACCATAACAACAACAAAACAGTCAATTATATCAGCAACCCATAACAATAACTGCATCAAAAAATACAAGGTATCATACCTCCAGCATATCAAATAATTATATCGATAACCCTAGTGTTACTGAGTACAATACGGATCATACTACCTTTCACCATAACACTAGCTTACCAACACATCACCTAAATATATCTTTCAATCACAGCGATTACCATACCCGATAACAATACCAACCTATCAATATAAAGTCAACCATATATATTCATACTGAAAAAAATAGCATCCAAACCAAATACATATCTGCTTTAACCCAAGCATACCTTAGTTATGCTATTAACGATACACGCCATATAAAACACCGACCTCAGTCACACTGATCAATCATAAAAGTCAAATAATAATGACTACCATAGACAATAGTTTCATCTAACTTCATCAGTAATACATATATCGATATATCCAACCAACCAAATATTCCAATCATAAATTCTAACCAAACTGCCATAACATCCATACCATCAAGTTAACCATCTACGACACCCATATAGATTTAGTTCACAGATACCATACTAACTTATCATGCCATTCGATCATACTAACCAACCATATCAACGAATCACTCTAACCCTCTCGCACTAACTAAACATCCCATAAAACCATTCCACTCACACAAACTAATCATGCCATTAAAACATTCTGACCACACCATCGAAGCTACACTCTTTTCATACCACCAAACCAACCACGCATGTGATCAGGCCGTACCATATCAAAAAAGTAGCTATGCCTACCATACAATCAAACTAACAGTTTATCAACCATACAGTCAGTCAAAAAAATATTTTTTTTTAATTCCCTAAATAACCCTATCATCGAAATAACATTTAATACTGATAGAACACCATATCATGTCCACCCATACAAAAATATTGTTGTACGATTTTCTGCTTCTCATATGCTACATTATCAAAAATAATTACATAATCCGGTAAATCTTCACCTGGAGGCACAACTTTATCATTATCATTAAATGGAAAAAATCATATGCCATCTAGGGGAGAGGCGAGTAGCCCCGGCCACACAAATAAAACTCATGACATTTTGAAAATCAACAGAAGTAAATCTTTATTTTTATACTAGAATGGAAATACAACATATCTCTCACAATTATAATTAAGTAACAATCTGATAGGTTCATTGTCTTAGCTTATATCAAGTCTTGAAATCAGGCTTCAATTTTCAGTGGATACCTTTTTGGAGGGTAGCCCCGGACATAGATTTAATGATAACCAAACCGTTTTTTGGCCTTACATACATCACAAAAGTAGTATTCCTCCGAAGGGTCAATGTTCACACACGCTTCGTGCGCCCAATCTTCACATTTATGACACTGGATCCAGTCTTCTTGGAACGTTTCACCGCACATGATGCATTCTGTATTCTGGTGTCTTTGTTGCTGAACCAAACTTTGAATGTTCTTCTTTATTTTCATTTTATATACTGCCGCCTTGTTTTTATTGGTTGCAGCCTTTTTCTCTGCCAGCGCGTTTTTGAACGACGAAGATGTCAGAATCTCACGCTTTTGTGTTTTTCGGGAACGCACTGCAAGACGTTTCTTAGAAGCACCAGGAAAAGGGCTCAACTGTTTGAGCAATTCATTTTCTCTAGGCACCTTATATCTCTCAGCTGCTTCTCTCACAGATGTCGTTTTTTCCTGGACAGATGTCATAGCCTGTTTCATTTTATTCTCATCCCAATTTTCTCTGTGTGTAATTCTTTCCTTGACGTTTGGCAATTTTGAAGTGATTCTGCAAAAGACAACAACATTTTACACACTTGCTTTAACATTACATAAAAATAACTAAACATTTCTCCATCCAAAAATGTCCGGGGTTACCCGACAACATCGTGTCCGGTGTTACCCGACAGCCACATTCTCTGTTTTTATTTAACATCAACAATGTCAATAAAGATAACCTAAATTATTAACCTAACATATACACTTGCTTTTGATTATCTTAAAGGATAATCAATAAATCATGGTGAAGTATTTACATTTTATAAAAAATAACTGAGTTCAAAATGTAAACGGCGCACATTACAATATAGGCACAGGTAAATGAACGATTGTAACGTGTTGTTCGCTCGGCGATCGCGTCCGGGTTGATTCTAAATGGCGCTGCGGTCGTTGTGGCATGTTATTTATTTACCTATGTGCGCGGGATTGTTTGAAACTAACACTGGCCGGGGATACCCGCCAGTCGGGGCTACCCGACTCTCCCCTACAGCTTGTAGTACGTATACCAGGCACTGGTACATTGGTTGCTCTAAGGATTTCGATTATAAGTCCACATTTTCAAAACGTCTACCATTCGACTCTTCAATTAAGCTTAGCATCAGACACGTCTTAAAGCAATTCGAATGTCCTGCAATAATACAACGAATAGTGTACGGCAGCAGGGGGCAATGTCGCGATTCGCGAGCTATATTGGCCTCTCCCTGGAGGGGTGTGCAATGTGTGCGGTGCGGTGTGCAGCTGTAGTTGCATAGAACCAATGCTGCAAATTTTGGAATGTCTCTTGAAACTATCACTCAACTACAACTGCACACCGCACCGCACATATTGCACACCACTCCGAGTAAACTGATAGCAACAATGTTATACATAGTCTCACCAATATATAAATTTCCAATTCTGTCAAAACTTTACCATAATACGAAAAAAAATATCATTAGTTTTAAATTATTTATTAACATTTTGCAACCAGTTAAGACAATGTTTAATTTACTAGAAACAGAGTCATCGCCCGAAACACCATAATATTAATTAAATATGCCGACCATAATCCCCTTTCGCCCAACCATAACTAATACCATATCATCCAACTATATACCCTGAACCTCTAACTACCCAACGAAAATTTTTTTTTAAAGTAACTCATAATATTTCATGTCATATCATAGTCACTGCCAAAAACATGCCAACCAGCTATTCCTAGGGATTGTTCCAGCCAAAATAGTATATAATGTGATACCCCGACTACATGAACAGGCCATTACATCAGTCACTACCTACAGTCTATTCAATTAGGCCATATCGTCTATAATAAACAGTTCCTTTCATACCAGCCATGACAACAAAGCAACCATACAGGCATTCCTATGAAATATTCCAGCGAATTATTCTGACAAAACATTTCATCATGTAATAGTGACCACATGGTAAGATAATACACTCCATACAGTATACCTTCGCCAGCGAACCAGCCATAACGAAATTTCATGTAAATAGGTCATACCATCTATCCAGCAAATCAAATGTTCCAGAAGAAAACATTCTATTCATCAATACTTGCAGACCATAGCACACCACACAGCTCATTTGCTCAGACCATAGCATCCATTTGCAAAGCCCTTATCATCAGACAAACCAGCAAAACCAACAAACCATACAGACAAGTCATAACAACCATCGAACCAAAATATTTTAACCAATCTTTCCGACTAACAATACTAACATACCATATGAACAGATCATTCCATCTGACAATACCTAACAGTCAATAAATTAAAAAATTTATGAACATATTACATAACTGATTCCGACTTCCATGTTGAATGTTGGTGATCTTAAACTTGATCCCATTTATTTTGAACTAAAAATCGGAAAAAAACGTAAAAAAAAAAAAAAAAAAACACAGAAGAAAAAATTACATACCTAAAGCAAAAAACCATGTTGGATATGTGTGACACTTAGGGTTCGATTCTCGTAAAGACGGCAGAGAACAGCCGCTTCCTGGTAGGACGATCGGTAGCCGAATGAACCCCAACTCTATACTCCATTGGATATATAGCAAACCAATCTTCCTACCCCAAAGCGAATTACTGACTTTACATATCACACATACCCCCACCTCCACCCATACCCATGCTCCCATCACACCTCTCGTCGCTCTGCTTCCCTCATCATATACTCGCCACAGCACGGCCTCCCCACCCTCCTCCTCAACATCCACACAATCCACCAACCCACCCGACTCTACCAGCCTCCAATAACTCGCTGTAACTCGTCCCCATCACCATCCACCCACGCCCTCAACCAATTGAAAAAATTGCCTAATAAAACACGGTGCTAACCTCTTCGCACAAAAACTTCGCAAAATCATCACAAAAGTTTGCAACTCTTCACAAAACATTCCAACCAGAGCTGACCGTACCAAAGTGCCATGCCAAATGGTCAAGCCAACCAACCAGTTGCGAAAAAATCCTCAAAAATATTTCTCAGTACATTTGTACGCGAGTAAGGCATAAGACTTCAGATATTACCATAGCCCACCTCCTGCAGATGATCACATAAATTTGATCTAAAACACATTCTCGCTGTAGATTGTACACACCACTGAATTAATAAGTCTTTCAGAAAAACAGAACTGACTGTATAAGAAGTTAAACTCACATTATTTTGTATACACAAATTTAATTTCTTTACTTATTATACACAATTTACCTTTCTAATTATTTTATACATTCGATATTTACATTTCTCAGATGTTTGTAGATCATGGACAGTAGCCAACAGTCTCATCTGATATAACACCGATACTTCATTTTACTAATTATAGAAGATATTTCGTTAATGTGCGACAAATGTCCATCTTGTTTCAAAGCGATCAAATGTCCAAGTCTATCAACTAGTTCATTCGGGTATTCGGTAAACATGTAGTCAGTATTCTCAGCTTCTTCTGTCTTCTCTCTTTCACTCCTTGCAGCAAATGAAGGAGCGTTCTTGATGCCTTCTGCCTTCTTCACACCACTTGTCGAAGGAAACTCGTTGGTAAAATGTGAGGGAACATTGAGAAAATCAGCATCATCTTCAGCACTATCACTGTCTTCATATTCATTTTCATCAATGCTGTCTTCATGATCGTCTTCACCCCATGTTTCATCCTCAATATAAAGTTTATTTTTCTTTTTAGGAGTCGCATGATCATCATCATCAGTATTTAGAAGTTCATCGATTTCACGCAAAAATCTTGCAAGTGTATATTTCTCGCGAACCGACTCTACCACGACTCGTGGTCTCTCACTCCGTCATTAGCATTAACTGTCTCGTCATAATCACCTTGCGAATCAGTACCCACCGATGCAGCAAGAGGTAATGACGGCAACACTTGCTGGCTCTCAAAAGACGAATCCTTGTAGTTCTTCAATGTATCACATTGCATAATATGCATGTGCCTATTGTCGTAACGCTCTATCATGTGAGTTCCCTCGTCGTCCGCGAACATTTTATGTAGTGTATTAAGATGAGGTAACGAAGTAAACACATGCTGTCTCGAGTCAAGCAAAGGCGCATTACCTTTACACACACTAGTGTGTCTATTTAAATTATCACTTCTACCAAATGAACCACAGTTGGTACATGATAGTGATTTGGAGGTCGGTCCTTTTAAATATTGGCTTTTTTCATGACGACGAGCATGGCAGCTTTTGCTGAAGATATTTCCACAGTAGCAACCCTGCTTTTCATGTAATTTTTCAGCAGTGGGAGAAGTTACATCCATATGGGTAAGCTCTACAGTAGACTTCGTACAGTCATTGGCTTGCATCATCTTCATGAAAAAATTGTCGTCTTTTCCAAAGTAGCCACATGGTATCTACAGGGCCTAGCTATTGCTCTCTCTCTCTCTCTCTTTCTCTCTCTCTCTCTCTCTCTCTCTATATATATATATATATATAACATATTTCATCAGCGAAATTTCAGAATTTTTATGCATCCATTCAAAAATGTATTTTATCTAGCTCCTTGTTCACATTATCGTGCAGTAACATCTTCAACAGTTTCTTCCACACAAGTACTTCGCTCAGCTTGAACTCAGTGTTATGTGAGGGGTCAGGCTGGTAAGGGTTCAGTCTTGTAAGGGGTCAGTCGTCATGCGAGGTGTCGGTCTTGTGAGGTGTCGGTATTGTGAGATGTCGGTCTTGTGAGGTGTCGGTCTTGTGAGGTGTCAGTCTTGTGAGGTGTCGGTCTTGTGAGGTGTCAATCGTCATGTGAGGTGTCGGTCTTGTGAGGTGTCAATCGTCATGTGAGGTGTCGGTCTTGTGAGGTGTCGGTATTTTGAGGGGTCAGTCGTCATGTGCGGTGTCGGTCTTGTGAGGTGTCGTTCTTGTGAGGGGTCGGTCTTGTGAGAGGTCGGTCTGGCAATAGTCAATATTCAGTTTTCTAGTTTAAGTGTGACAATGGGGAGTATATTATAAGCGAAGTAGAGCGACGAGAGGCGTGGTGGGGCATGAACTGGGTGGAGGTTGGGGTATGTGTGTTATATAAAGTCAATAATTCGTTTGTGTGTCGGAAATTTGGTCGGATATATATCCTATGGAATATATAGTTGGGTGCACATTAAGCTGCTGATCGTCGTACAAGGGAGCGGCAGTGTGCTGTCATCTTTACGAGAATCAAACCCTCAGGATTTTTTGAGCTCAAGGTCAATGGGATTAAAATTAAGGTCGCCAACATTCAACATGTGTGCCGGAGTCAGTCACGTAATATGTTCGACGATTTTTTTTTATATTCGGTTTTTTAATATTTTTTCTCGATTTTTGAGTTTAAGATCATTGGGGTTAAGGTCACCAACATCCAACATGTGGTAGGAGTTAGTGATGTACTATGTTCCTAAACCTTTACTTGTTTCTTGCAATTTTTATAATATTTTTTATTTTTCTTTATTAATGTTATTTGTTAAGATCAAGGTTACCAGCATCAACATGGGGGTTGGAGTCAGTGGTGTTCGGAAACCTTTATTAGTTTCTTCCGATTTTTCCAATTTTTTCTTAATTTTTGTTTTTAAGGTCATTGAGATTAAGGTCAAAGGGTCAAAGTCACCAACATCCAACACGGGTGATGGAGTCAGTGATGTATTATTATTTAATCGATTTTTAGAATCGATTTTTCAATTTTTTGCGATTATTTTCGATTTTTTATAACTTTGGAGAGTGTGGGCGAAAGAGGGAGAGGGCTGGTTAGGATGGTGGGGTGAGTGTGAGTTAAACCTTACTTGTTCCTCAATTTTTAAAATAAACTGTTCAATTTTTTGTATTTTTCTCGACTTATTATTAGTTGTTGGGGGGAGAAGGTGAGGGGGTGGTGAGTATGGTGGTGTGAGTGTGAGGTTAACATTGCATGTACCTCGATTTTTTAGAGATTTTTTTTATTCGTTTCTGTTTTTTTGATTTTATAATAATTGCAAAGGGGTGCGGGTGGAGAGAGTGAGGTGATGGTGGCGGATTGAGCGAGGGGCAGGTTAGGGTTTTTTTTTATATTTTATGCGATTTTTTATAATAATGGCCTGGTGATTAGGAGCGGGGAGGGGGTAATGTAAAGGTGAAGAAGAGTGCCGTGAGGGGGGATGGGTAGTGATAGTGTGTGTGTGGATGTGGTAGGTGCAGGATAGCGGTCGGTGAAGGGGGGGGGGCATGTCCACCGATCCTCCCTGGCCCGCTGGTACTGGCTCTGAGTCTCGAATCCTCCTCTACTGCCCTGAGGATTAAGTGACTCATTCTCTTAAGAGTCTCTAATATTCTTGCTTGACTGAGGATTTTTCGGCTCTTGCTTCGAGGAGCTTCGGAACCGCTTTCCACATTTTTTATATTTGTTTAAAAAAGATTGTGTGAAAAAAGTGACTTTTTGGTAAAATAATTAATTTCGGGAGTGATTTTTGGGGTGAAACAGGCAATTTTGTCGTTAACATGGTCGTCCCAGGCCTTCGGCTGCCGGTCGCAACCTGCGCCTATGGCATTATGCCTAGTGGCTCTAGGCTCCTGATGCATGATACCTGTGCCTGAACCGACCAATCATTTCTACTCACAGTAAACTCGGGTTCTTTGCATTTTCTGGGGTAACTTTGAAACACTCAAAATATTTGTTTGGTGCCATTTGGAAAAGCAACAGAGAGCCGCAGCTAGGTATTTTTAATTTTTAAAGTTATCTATCTATATAATATTTGCTATCCCTTCACCAAATAAATAACACCAAAACATAAATTTTGAGTGGTGCAAAGTTACCCCAGCAGGTGTTAAGTAACCCCGGTTTACTGTAACTTACTTATATGAAGTTTACTGAGAAGATAGTTTTCTGTAACTTTATTATCTCAAGCTTGCCCATTATGAAAAGTGTTATAACATCCTGTTGACAGGCTGTCATTGATATTCTGTGGAAACAGACGACCAACCTTTGCCATAATATATATTTAAATCAGCACTGTTTCAGTACCCTGCGTTTTTTATCGCCGTTTCTTCACAAACTGTGCCTTGTCCACTCCGTTTCTTCTGCTCTAATCCGAATAAAGCAATGTAAATTTATAATAAATATCCTTGCATGTATTAAAACATACGTTGGTATTCCTTCAAATCAATAGAGTTGACATATTCTACTTAATATGAAAATAAGCAATTAATGATTATAATAATATATTTATTTCAACACAAACTAGATCATGACGACAATGGTTCTGAGAAGTAAATTCTCAGTATTTTAGAACTCTTCTTAAAAGCTAATTTTTGTAGGGTGACTTAATTGAAGTTTTTAAAAAAACAATTGGATTGAAAATGTTTTAATAAATATTTTACAATGCATTATTACACATCAGACAAATTGTTTGTATTCCTTCTTACGATTATGGAATAGTCAAAGTTTCATTTACCTACAGCGTCAAAGGTTTTATTTACAGTGTACCATATCGCATTTATTAAAGAGCATGGAAAACAATTTTTATTTATGACAGCTGTCTTGTCTGAAGTCATTCCTTGACTGAATAGCAAACTTTCTTGTCTAAATTTTAGGTGCACACAATTTTCGTTGCCTTTTTATTTTTTACATTTTTTTTAATTGTCGCCTTGATATATCCGTAATATAAAGTATCATCAAATACTTTTTATGTGTTTTATAATTATCCCACATGGTACTACGAACTCCATGTATCATTACGACTGAACACACGAACTTCCTACAACTTTGAAAGGCAATAACTCACTGTAAAATACACAAACACAGTGAAATATAGCTTCATATATAAGACAATATTTATGTCACTATGTCCACTGATTGAGGTTAATGTTGGAATTACTTAGTTCTGCAATGTGCCAACAGCTCACGTCGATACCATAAACTTGTAAGAGGTGAACCTCACACACGTACACACATGGCAGATTGTACACATCTGGCAGAGGAGCAATAAGGGTATTTATAATATAAACATCTGATTTAAAAACTGATTAAAATTATTCTTCATGCTTATTAGATCACAACGTGCAAGTACATGGCATTGTTCATCTCGCTCTTCCTGAATTTACATATTTGTTTCTCAGAATGAGTATGTGTCAGGTAAAAATACAACTCGAAAATTGTGTGTATACTTTTCATTATTAAGTACACATACAGTATGTATTCAAACATTTTTCTATTTAAATCATACTCAAAAATAAATATAAATAAATTTAATTAATTATTGTTAGACCAAATATGTTACATTTTTTGCAAATTTAAGCATTTAAATTATAAATATTTAATAAGCCTGTATTTTTTAAGTGTTTTAATAAAGCCACTATAATTTAACCAGAATGAAAGTAGTGTCCTCTGTGTGTAATTTCGCGATATGATTAATAACTGCCAGAAAAATTAAGTAATTGTAAGAATGAAAAAGTAATATCAACGAATTAAGAAAATTTTACATCAAATAAGACAATAGAAGGAAAAAATTTAAATGAAACAAGCGTGTGAAGAGAGAAATACATAAGACAGCGCCTACGTTTAAGTGAATTTTTAAAATAATTTGTATTATGATAAGTGATAAAAAAGGTTGATTCTCTGAGCTATCTTAAAAAGCAGTGAAACATACCAAAAGTACGTATATTGGAAGAACTAGTAGGTGAGAAAATTAAAGCATCATATTCTACTTATGCATAAAGTATAATTGTAACATTTAAGGCTATAATTATACTGAGAAAATTTTGGGGAATAAATATTTGCATACCCACTCGAAACAAAATTAAATTATGCTTGCAGTAATTAAATAATTATATTTCATAACTAAGACATATCATAATCAGAGTAAATACAAAAAGAAGTAATAAATAGACCACACTTATTTTCCTTTTCATAACATTTAACATACAAAAGTTTGTTTGGTTAATCAACACTATTCAAGCCAACGGACACTAGACAGAAAACAATACCACCGAATTTCAAACACTAAATGAGAAGAAAAGGAAATAGAGAAAAGAATGATAGGAACGAGAGTAGATGGAATGATAGGAACAAGGTAAAGCAGTAATTTATAAATAAATTATTTTGGGAAACTGAACTGGAAGTTGAATCCCGCAGAAGGCACTTGACCACCATCAGACTGTTGGTCGTACTGAGGCTGCGGGTTGTACTGTGACTGGGGGTTATTTTGTTGAGGGTTGTACTGTGACTGGGGGTTATTTTGTTGAGGGTTGTACTGAGACTGAGGATTGTATTGCGGCTGTGAGTTTTGGTTGTACTGTTGAGGATTGTATTGAGGCTGTGGGTTGTACTGGGGCTGAGGATTGTACTGAGGCTGCGGGTTGTACTGAGGCTGTGAGTTGGACTGTTGCTGTGGGTTGTACTGCTGCTGTGGGTTGTACTGTGGCTGGGGTGGGACCGCATCTGGTGCGCGCGGCAGGTGGTCACCCTCCACCTGGAAGCCGTCCTTGCCCGCGCTGTACTTGACGGTGATGGTTTTGCCGCTGGGATCGACGTAGCTGTACTGGCCGCGCACATTGCCCTGTCCGTCCACACTCTCCGACCTCTGCTGGCCGTCATCCGTCTTATAATTGGTGGCTGTGAGCGGCTGGTCGAGGGCCTGTGGCACAGCGCCCTGGTATGGCTGTGCGGGTTGACCCTGGTAGGGCTGTCCTTGGTACTGGCCCTGGTACTGACCCAGCACACAGGTCATCAGAGTGCTCACGCAGCTCAACTGCAACACGACACATGCACAGAGTTCACACAAGACCTTATTGTTTATATCATAAGCACAGCTCCATCTGCGAGCTTCAACTCCTTCCACATATTGTATACGAATATTAACATTACTACAGTTATATTCCTTATACTAATCGACAACGTTTTAAAATACATAGCTCTTCGATACTGATAAAATGTAGTTATTTATTTATATCAATATATCACAACATTGGCACACAAACATGTGCCTGTTGGGACACTGGAATATAATACTAAATATAACCTTATAGCAAACTTTAAATAAATAGCTACAAATATACTATAATTATAACTTTGCTAACGCATTAATTTGTACTGGTTTGTCTTTCCATATTTGTATCACTCATCTACAAATTACACATAATTTACCCACTACTTCATAACTTAAATAGTTGTATAGTATTACCTTTAACTTATCGGAGTAAAGGAGAATAACATATAAATATTTTCTACAAAACCATACTCGTAGTGAAGGCTGCGCTTTAGAAAACGAAAATGCATTCAGATCCAAGAGGTGAAGTGGGTACAAGAATTGCTTAAGATACCTGATGTAGCTTGTTCTATGGAGGTCAAACTACTAGCTTGACTTGCAATTAAGTTACATTTTGTATATATTTTTTTAAGTTATACTTTTTTTGGCACGTTGAGGGTAAAAGTTTAGTGTGCAACGAAAGTTGCGCGCGCACAGTGTAACGAAATTCGACAGAGAACGTGGTAGGGGTATGATCCAACGTGCATGCGCGTATCGTCTAGCTATATAGAAACGCAAGGTACACAACATAGCACGTGGTTATATTTAAAACCGACAGAAAATCAGTTCATGTAATAAACAAATTGAAAAACATTTCATTTGTATTAGTAATGAATTGTGAATATATATATATATATATATATATATATATATATCTTATTTATTTATTTCACTTACATTGTGCCGCGAAAAATTTGTTAGTGACTAAAATTGTATAATAAAATTTTTAAAGTGTTTTCAAGTATTTGAGGTTAATTTTATGTAAGAATTATTTTATTAAGTTATACTTCTTTTGGCGCGTTTAATTATGTTCTTTAATGAAACCTTTATTAATGGTATATAATGTATTTCTTCGATCATTTTATCGTTTTTTCTATTTACATAAATTATTTTCATACGCATTAAAATTTTATTTTAGTCACGCCAAAGAAGTATAACTTCTAAAGCACGTACAGAAGTACACGCGCCCATTTTTTTTGTATTGAAATGGGGTACCGAACAATACATTTTCTCGTGGTTAATGCATAAATTTTTTATAGAACAACATGAATCGATTAAAAGATAAACTCAACATAATAAAAATAGAGACTATTGAAGAGAAATTCTTACGGAGCCTGTAAATGTTGCTATGAGAGAAAATATAAACAGTATAAATTTAAAAAATGGGCCTGAAAAGAAAATTTTAAATGTAAAATACACATCAGAACAAAAATAAACATTTGGGTGGGAAAACACAACATAGAAACGCAGTCGTTCAATATATGATTGGAAATACTGGTTACACTGAAGAAAAATTCTTACAGAGTCTGAAGATGTAGCTATGCGAGAAAATAAAAACAATAAAAATTCGAAAACTGGGTCTTAAACTTGATGTCGTATTTAAAAAGTAACCTATGTAAGTTGTTTACTTTTGACGATGCCAAAAACACTGACACTAAAAAAATTATTGCTTTCACACAAAATAAAAACTTGGGTGGAAAATACAAACCAGAAAACATTTGGGTGGGAATATACATAAAAGAAATGTGGTTGATCAATATATAATTGGAAAGACAGGTGGCACTGAAGAAAATGTCAACACAGAGTGCATACTCAAGATAAAATTTTTACCCATAGCTAGCTAGATAAATAATATAGCCCACATACACGGTTTTATCTGTCAGCAGTGAGGTAATGTAATGAAATACAGCAATGTCACAAGGGCAAAAAAACATTACATGTGGCTGAGGATGCCATAATGTTGCCAAATGTAAGTAAGGAAATGTTATCGCTTATTGGAAGGTTAGTTAGCCAAACGACCATGGATTTTACGGTAATGATTGTTCAGTATATTATGAAACATACAACAATGGCACATAAATCATACATAAAATAAAGACAAGCCATTCTGCAGCAATAGCAGAAGACAGCCGATCATGATAATAAAATGACCCTTGTCCTTAAAAGGACAAAAGAACCTTCCTAATATTGGTTATCAAGTTACTAAAGCTTCATAATAAAACATAAGGCAAAGGCACCTTCCCAGCTTCTTGTAAGAAAGTCTAGTAAGATAATTATAATTTACAAGGAAGGAGACCAAGACATGTTCCCAATAGTATTATCATTGCAGACACTGTTAGCAGTTCTAGGCAAGATATTAGAAAAATTGGTAAACAAGTGCCGTTATTCGAAGCAAAAGAAACATGAGCAGAAGCCAATATGGTTTTTGCAAATGGTAGAATGCAGAGTTGTCCTCGAAACATACGATGGATTGGTAAGGACGATGGTGCTGCAATATGTAACGGGAATCATCGTTGATAAATTAATAGTTTGTGAGAGTGTAAGGCGGCTTGAGATCATCTTTCAGCTGACACATGTAGTGCATCAATAAGAGAAAGTGCCTGCACGTCCCGGGCAATATTAACAAAGAATAAACTGAACAAGGGATGTATGTGACCTATCTTAACAGAATGTCTTTTTCTATAGTGTTTTGTCACTACTGGCCACAGATAAATATTTCACTGGGTTGGCGGTTAGTTTCAGGTGTAAACTTTTGGACAGGATAAGTGGTGGCACGTCACCTTAACCCGAAAAGGCAATATACATGCGAGCTCCACTCCTGGCAGCAGACACTTTGGTTGACAGAGAGCAGAGACATGCGCTTGCGCGTGTACACCACTCCAGTTGGTGAGGAGGATTAGCGTCCTGACTGGCAAGATAGTTCCTCACTTAAGCAATGCCACTGTCCTTGGCTGGAGGACGTTCCAAGCCCCTAGCGCGCCCTGAATATGGAAGCAGTCAAGCAATTCTGAGTAGCGAGTCTACCAGGCAAGTCGTGCTTTTCTATGTCGTACATGCCCATACAGTTAAAAAAAATTAGCCAGATGCGCTTGAAAATTTACTTACATGCTCTCGCTTACCCTCACACATTAGTTTCCCCGTAGCTATACATAAAGCAGACCAGATTATGACCATTATATAGCATTATCTACAGCAGAGAAGACAAAAGTCACTTTACTGAAGGTGAACTTGTAGAGAAGTCCAGTGACATCATGTCACCCAGTCAAAAGGATGTACAAATTTAAGTATCTGAGCACATGTTTTAAACTATAACATCAGCTTCCAGGAACATATTAAGTTCATATGAATAAGGCTATGTCGATGGAAAGTTGTAAATTGGATTTCCACATTTTCCTAATGTTACGAAAGGAAACCAAGCCTTATTGTTTGTTACCATGCTGTTTCTACGATACAACAAAGCTTCTCAGTTCATGAACAGAAGGAAGTTATGAAGGTGTAGAAAGACACATTACTTGTCACTAAGGGATACCAAATCACATTAAGATTAAACCATGTAATTTCAGTGATTTATCAGCATTATTCGTTGACCTGTTGGTAAAAGAAAAAGAATGTTTATTATGCCGACAGTCAGAAGACGTCCCATTGCAAAAAAGAAAAAAACCTGAGAGCTTATATTCTTCCGAAAAGGAGGTAGTAACATTTGGATTTTTAAAAGTCATCATAATGGTCTAAGTTTCCATGAACTCTGCCCAGATAATCACGGGCCATTGAACTTCAAGGTAACTGAACATTTTTGGTCTTGTCAGATTGCTTAGCCTATTGGAATGAAGATAATACAAAGCTTTTATTCCATCATGGTGGCAAAATAATAATTTAAAAAGTGACTTCCTGCAGGGGTTTCAAAAACCAGAGATAAACATTATGGTAAATTAAAAGTTACACTACCTTTGGAACAGTTCAGTGACCCTAAAAACCCGAATACTCAATGCCTTTAAAGACTTTAAATTCCGATGAGTGTAAAGTTATCGCAGACCTTAAATTCTGACTTGAGGTCAATGTTAATGGTGAGATGCAAGTTTTCGTAAACTTGAAAGTCCTAGCAATATGAGCCAGTAAACTTGAGGTTGGATAAACAGGATAGAAACAATACCCTGCTACATAACTTCTGCAAGCAAAGATGTAGTTATTATCTTTGACAGTAAAACTTTGTCGGTCTTTTCTCAAAGGCCGCTCTCAACATGTGGGATCACTACTCACTTTACTGTTAATTTCCGTCATTCAGCACATTATTTTTATCTGCCGTAGCTGACATGTTATGGACTGTCTCATAACGTCAAAGCGAAGAAAATCCGCAGATAGTGTCAATAATATATATCTTTTTTTACCAATTCTAAATACAGTATATAAAATTTTAAGCGACTACTGTTTATTTACTAAAATAGTTTTTGAAAACGTGTCACTTTTGAAGGATTTGAAATATTACCTTTATTAAAGGAAAACAAAGAAAAACAATATCACGTAATTGACTTACTTACTTTTTGGTGCATTATAAAATATTCATGAGTAATACAGTAGCACAATTCTATATTTAAACTTTAGATTACTGTGTTCGAGTATAGTTTCCTTTTTCGAGGAATTAGTTCCTTCACGTCTAGAAATTAAAACCAATTATTAAGGAGTAAAATCTCCTTAAGGAGATTCTCTATGTTTTTGGCAAGGAAAAAATTAATACACTAATTAATTTAATATTGTATTTTACTTGATGATTTTCAATCACGTCGCTGGCCTGACTTTATAATCTAGGTGATATAAGATAAGACAATGTTATGATTGGTCCCGTTCAAACTTCCTAAATGTAACTGCTCGCCATGTAAAGACGTTTGCCCCTTGTACGAGCCCAGGCTCATAGGATCTTTGTTAACAATAAATAAATTTTACTTGTTCATCGACACGCCATAATTTCATTATCTGCCTTGTATATTGTAGACATAAATAGTCTTCTTTATGAATTTACGAAGTTTGAGCCATCGCCGTTGCGTAGTTGGTTGTAATGCCAGCTTATGGAAGGGAAGGTCCTAGCTCAAAACCCGGGTAAAGCATGAGCATTAATTAAGTTGGCAGCTTCCCACAACCCCCCAAGATTATCATTCCAGTAAAACGGCGGGACGTTTAATAAGCAACAGTCATTCTTAATCGTAAATAATGACAAAACATAACTACAAATCATAACATTTCAATTCTGAAAATATGCTAGTTTAGTCAGTTTTAATAATTGCCATGGTGGAAAGTTTAGTCTTGTACGTTCGGTTGTCCCGTCCCAAGAAGCAAGTAGACTCACCGCAATCAGACACGCCATGATAACAGCTGAGCTCTCGTGGTGGACACAGGCACTGGACCATGCTCTACACACGCCCCCCTTATATATCACACGGACTGTCCAGCGGGCTGGGGGAGGGGCACCGCCGGCTTGCAAAGCGAGCAAACAGGAGAAAGCGGGCGGTTTTTTTTTTTTGCTCCCGCTCTCCGGCTACTGCCTTATTAAACATTACCTGTAAAGCGGCGAGGCGAAATATAACGGGGAAGGGAGATGGGGGTGGGGGAGCAAGATAAAAGAAAGAGAAGAATGGCGGGCGGGCGTAGGTAGCCGGTACTTTCNATTGAAACTGCGGCGTGCGTGTCGTGGGTGCGCGGAGGCCGCCAGGCAGTCCTGCGCTCGCGCTGTCCGCCGCACGCCCGGCTTTGAATTGTCGCATTTCGTCCGGCAGCGCAGTGACGCATATAGTCTATTCGTGGTTTCCTCACACTTTCTGAATCAAACCTTTTTAATATTCACTTGATGTAATATGTGTTGGGTTGTTCCCTAATTATCTTATGTCACAAGCGTTTTTTACTCGTTTTAACATAAAATAACATAAAAGTACCTTACTTTAGGTTGTATTGAACATATTTTTCAAATTATATCTATAAATTATAATACTTCATTTATAATTAATATGAATAAAAACAGGGGGGAAATAGGTGGGTTGGTAACATCTAGTAATAAATAGTTATTCTGCTAATTATTATTACACTGAGTGCGCACGAATGAGGTGCGTTGTCTTGGTTAAGCTTTGTTTGAATGAGATGGAAAAATATCCTGAAAGTATAACTTTAACAGGGATTCAGTTAGAAGAAGTCGTGAATGGAGTATAGCAATGGTTAACAGTTGAAAATTTGTAAACAAGTATTATGCAGCAACCGCCGATCTTGCACGCGGTACCACGCTTTCAGTATTTTTGACTCACAATTCACGTGATAGTGGCTGGAATCTGGATAAAATAACCACCCACGTAGCACAGGATATCCACCGGATATCCTAATTATGTCCACAATATCTCAAAGACATCTAAGTCCTACAGTGTATCTCTAATGTATATCCTTTGGATATCCAGTAGTAGATACCAATTTGTACCACTTACTGGATATCCATTAGATATTACAAAACCACCAATGGCCATTACTTTAGGTAAGTGGCTACATCTAAAGATATATATAGTACACCCAAAATATCTATATTACTTTTTGGATATTGGACGGACATTTGTGTATATTTTGGTAGTCTTTTGAATGTAACTTTGCTAATCTTGGATGTCCTTGGATACCCTGAATGTGAAGAGTAACATCCATCAGATACTCTTTGGCTGTCTCTGTGCTATATGGGCAGTGGACTAATCATATCCTAATTCTTCCCTTAATAATCTGTTTGTAAGTACATATATTTGTTCAGTACATTTCTGTATGGTTTTTTAATTGCAAATATATGTTCTTCTCATGCTGTCTAGTTTTCTTCTTTGGTTTTATTTTATAGTCACTGAAACAAATGGATGAAGTCCATTCAAATTTCGAATACAATAAGTACTTTTCTTCTACACACGTAGTACTAATGGCTAAAATGAAAAATGTTTCAAAAACACAAAACACTTTCATTACATTCATCAGCATTACAGTTAAAGAGTTCTCGTAAGAATTTTTTCGACAGTTTTATATATATGTATATATATATAACGTTAAGCTATTAAATATTCGATTTAAATGCTGTATGACTTTTGGTGTAGCTAAACTTAACTTTTTTTTTAAACTTAATCATAACTGTGACTTTTCACAGATAGCCAGTGCGTTCACATAAAACTTCAACGGATTATGTAATCATTTAAATTACGCGTTTCTAAACCTTTGCATTGGAGTTGGTCACCTAGAAACAATTTTTTTTAATTACCGTGAAAAGAAACTTGTTGTACATATTTACTTCTTCTATAGAACTACTCAGTAAAAATAGCGTAACGCGGAATGAAAACTTGTATATAAATATGGAATAAATTCGGAAATATTGCAAGACGTTCGATCAGACAATTTTATTTTCGTGTTGCTAAATGGCACCAGTACCACATATAGTTACCCAGTGAGTTTTGTTTATGATCGCATGATTAACATGAACTTCTTTGGTCTGATTTTTACCACGCCTGACTGATACTTAAACAGGAGACCACAGAGTTCACATGCAGATGTTACAGTGCCGTGGGTTAAAAAAAATTTTAATTACTTCCTAATTATTGTTGACTATATTCACACAAACACTGCACGTATGACATTGTTTTATGAGAAAATCCAATTAAAATTATATTAAGTAAATGTTCTAGCCGAAGTGGAAAATCTCGAACAGTTAATATTTTACTAGACATTTGTACATGTACAAAATGAGTATTGTGACTTACTTATTTTTTCTTATAATTTCAGTATTTTTTTACTTTGGCATACGAAGTAAGTATATACGAACACTTAAAATATCTAATTACCCTGTCATTTGTGTAAAATCACTTTTTATTTTATTTGACATTGGAGTGCAGTACCAGTTCAGTCTGGATCATTGTGAGGGTTCCTGAAATTCTGTGCGGGTGACTCGGAGTCAAGAATCTTTGCTAAACTAAATTAAACTCGTTTGAACATTTCGTGGTGTCACTGCCACGTGGTCTATGCACATGAAACCTTACTTTCATTGCATTTCAGCGGAATAGGAAATGAGTGTCTGGAAAAGTAACAGCCGTGTTTTCCAAGGTGAAGGTGGCCTGGTGACTGTAACCATTGTTCACCTCGAGCTGGGGTCAGTAACTGTCACCTGTCAGTTAAAGGTCATGAGCAGTAGTGTGGTTCCGCCCTGGCTAGTCAGGACCCATATTACCGACCAATCATACCTCAGTCACTGAACCACTGCCAGACCTACAGTTTATGGGGCTGGCGCCTACCAGTAGCTGGCTAGGCAACTTGTCGTACACCTCGGTCGATTAGTTGCATAGCGCACGTACAGTACATCCCAAGTTACAAACACATAATCACTTTAGTGGAGTCATTGAGTACACCGTCAACAAAACAAGCTTTTCACGACTAACGTGATTTTAAACGGCAGTTCGTAACTCCTAAACTAAAGGGTTCATTAACGTAATAAATAAAACATTCTTGTATATGTTCTGAGTGAAGTGGCAGTGTTTGTCATTGCTTTATGGTATATTTCAACATTGTTTCTTGTCCAGGTAATTCTAGAAATTTCACATAAAATGCCGACCTGGAAAATGTGCTATTAACATACAATTGAAGTCGATATACATTTTTAACAGAGAATAAACCAAAATAAACTTCGGATGAGTGTGCTTTGATTTTGAGCAATGGGGACAAACTTTAGCAAAAGATCCCTAAGAGGATAAGAAACAAAAAAGGTAATATGGACATATGTCCGGAAATGCATGGTTTATATGCTAGAGACCATTTATCTATTCAAGATTCCTGCACAGTACAATGCAGTGCACGACATGCTGCCATGAGGCCGTCACAGGCAGCATAAGTGCGTTGTTACAGTGTCCGGACGTCATTTAACGATGGTTTAAGACACGCTGTCTGCCGCATGAGGTAAATACATCGTATTCTTTTAATGGGCGCCTTTCTTATGAGTATGACGCATGTAACAGGCGAGTATTTCAGCTATTCAAACTTTCTAAAGAGGAACGTTCGAAACGGCTTATGAGTATGGCGCATGTAACAGGCGAGTATTTCAGCTACGTAAACTTTCTAAAGAGGAACGTTCGAAACGGCTTGGCGCTGGTTTTATAACGGGAAAAGAAAAATTCAAATTTTTGTTGGTATTATGTTGACAACTTGAACAAAAACATATGCATATTCTTATGACCACGGAAGGGTTGGCCATAGTTAAAATACATTTGATTTTTATTAAAAGAGAAAATGAATTGTGAATGTGTAAGTATTCCGAAACCAATATTATTTACAGAAATTAACGTGTTGTGGTTACAGCGTTAAAAACAAGGTTTATTAATTTTTGTTATTTATTTAATGAGTATGCAATGGAAATATATGAGCAGTTGATGTAAACACCAGTTGGAAGTCGCATGGTAATGTTTGTGTTGATATACAGAAAGACGGGCTGAAAGTAGAAACTTTGCAGGTCTTTCAAAAGTGCTCAGTTTACCGTGAATAGCCTTTACTAGAGTGGCTAGGGATAGGAAAACGTCTGACCAGTTTTCCTTGTTAGTTCTTGGGATGATTCAGAAGAACGCTAGTGTTCTCGACTTGGACCCCCTGCGTTGATGCCAGTTCCTCAGCCGGCAAAAGTAAGTAATTTACGATGGCCATCTCTCTATGGCTTATCCACGTGTTTGATCTGCTAACGGTGAGCCTAACCTCTCACGAGTGTTTCCAGTATTCGTTGCAGTTGTTCCATTTAATAAAGCTGTTTCTCAATAGTGGAGTGGAGAAATTTTGGTCGGCGTTTAAGGTAGCCAACTGGTTGGAGCTATTTCAGTGGGGACCACATAATTGTTTTAAGTAATATTAAATGCAAAAGTGTGCTGCACTCGTCTATGGATTTTAAAAGATTCTTCGTAGGGATGTTCATAATAAAAAATAACCGCGAAAATACCGGGTTTAACCATTTTCACTTGCGAAAAAATTACCTTCGGGGGTAATGGAGAACACGAAACTGGTACACACACACACATGCAACTTTCTTTAAATGCTAGTCCTAAGCAGACTTCGCTCAAGTACGCCGAGGATTTCTGTAATACGGCGTTTCCTGCCGAAGTTCTGCACACCGTTTGGCGGCCACAAAAAGGCACGGCTTCGCCCCTTTTGCAGAAATTCTTTGTTTTCACGTCATAATTTCGGATTCATAGAAATTACTGATAATGTACGATTATAGCAAATTTGCATATTATGAGATTTTAATATTTTTGTGAGTAATTTTAAAGATCAGCTTGTGAAAAGTCGAGAACATATATATATATTTTATTAATAAGTTCTCAAATGCTTACAAGCAGATAACACATAATTAAAATTACGCACAAAAATATTTAAACAACTCGTAAAATTCAAATTTTCTATAATCGTACTCAGTAATTGCTATGAATCCGAAATTATGACGAGAAAACGAAGAATTTCTGCAAAAGGGGTGAAGCCGAGCCTTAACAGCGATCGATTTCCTTGAGCGCCCGTGAGGGTGAAGTGAGGCTAGGATGGAGCAGTGACGGAGCGCAGGCCAGGGAAAACTGAAGTACCCCAAGAAAACACGTCAGCCAACAGCAACGTCCGTTACGTTTCCAACATGCGAAAATCCGGGTGACCCCAACGGGAATCAAACCCGGTTCGTCTTGATGGAAGGCGAGTGGTCTGACTACTACACCACCGCGGCCCCCAAACGCACGTTGGTGCTCTGTCTCACTGTATCGGACAAAGCTGTGGCGACGCTACTCTCAAACCCACTATCAATAACGCATTCATTTATGTTAAGATGGTAAAAAGGTTTCAGAAGTGATTGTTAGTATAATATTTATGTATAAAATCATGTTTCCGACTGAATGACTCACTCACTCACTCATCAACGCACATCCCAAATCGCTGGATGCAAAAGCATGAAAATTTAGGAATGGCTTCCCCTTAGGATGCAGGCACCCACTAAGAAAGGATTTTTTTAATTCGACCCCTAAGAGGGTGAACTGGGGTAAAATGTGTTTTCGAGTACCCCTCAATAGCGTTTTAATCCTATGATATATCGTTATGGTCTTGGATTTAAAATGCTGCACCTATAAAAAAAACCTTGTAACATTGCAGTTTTTGGGGGGTTATGTTTGCCGTTGGCCAGAAACATTTTAACTATATATGTTTTCACTCCATTATTTCCAAATCACGCTTTATTGTGTGAGTTAAACAAAATGCAGTATAACATTTGGTTAATTTAATCATTTATTGACATAGAGATCATGAGTAAGTATATTTCATTTGTTTCTTAACGATATTCAGTATTACAATTTTGTTGCTTATTATTCATTATTCCCTAGAGGTAGAAGGTAATAAATGTTTATTAAACAAAAGCATGAAAGAAAATTATCCTGATTGTCTGTCATCTTGCCATTGCTGGTTGTCAGAGAGATGTGGTGTGGTCAGACGACAGCCATTCGGAGGACAGATAACAACATAAGTAAGGCAGAATATAAATTAAACTATATTTTCTAGCAGAACTATTACTAACACCGTCAATGATGGACGCATGTATTAGGATTAAAAATAAATATGAAACGTAATTTGAATAGAAAATGTGATGTTTTAATGCAATGATGAATAATGAAGAAATTATATAATTGCTGCAACATGAGAATAAAAACTAGTAATAATTATTGCATTTAATTTTTTTAGAAGAATAAAGTGATAATTGTATAATTTTTTTTACAAGAAGACGAATGGAAGAATAACATTGGAAAAAGGAATTTCGGCTTGTTAATTCCACATAATTTATTCACATCTGATTCTACTGAAACTTAACAACCGGCACCCGTATTAATTGTATTGTGATTTAAAACTAAAATGTAACAACCTAAAAACAAATTCAGAATTTTTTTTTTAATTCTACACCAAAGGGGGTAAAAGGGGTAAAATGTATTTTCTAGGACTCCTCAGTAGTTCATGTACCCAATCAGATATCACTGTTCTCTTAGCTTCAAAAGGTAGCCTATACAAATACCTAAAAACTAACTTCAGGGTATTTGAAATTTAACTCCAAAGAGGGTGAAAAGTGGGTAATATGTGTTTTCGAAGACTCCTCAATATCTCAGTAACCCGATAAGATATTGCCATGTTCGTTGCTTTAAAAGGTTTGCTACAGAAATACCTAAATATTGATTTTGTGGAATTTTTTAAAATTCAAATCCAGGAGGTAAAGATGGTTAGAATGTGTTTTTGATTATATGTTACATACATTACATCGTTTCCATGCCTGTAATCTTCAAACTGGCATTTTTTGTAAACAACTATTCAAACTATAAAAGTACGAATAGAAATAAAACCTGTCTCAATGGAAAAAAAAAAAAGTTTCATTTCCCTTACAATAGCTGAAAAAAGTTGTCAAAAAATAATAAATAGTCAGTGAAATACATCGCACTATGTTTTTTTTTCTTTATGAGTTTCTACATATCTCTTTAGATCACATTTTATACCATCGTTAATGATTTCATGTCATTCTCAATGAAGAAAGAATTGGGACATAGTGCCCATTCCAGATACAAAGCGACCATCTTTGTGTTGCAAATTTAATTCGTTTCTCGGAAACAGAAATATCAAAACTATAAACTTGCGAATCTCTTAGAGAAATGTCAAAATCGCATGTTATAACATTGGCAAGGCCTTTTGTTTATATTTTGTTCTCAACAAACCTGAGTTTTTATTCCCTACAATAATGTCCAATGTGACTCGAATATATCCCAGAAATGCTCAGAAAACAAAAATCTGTTTATAAAATTTATTCTGTAGTTGAGAAATGAATCGACAAATAGTTGAAAATTGTCATAGAATGTGATGTTGCGAGGATTGAGCAATGTTAATCATATAACAATACAATAAATAATTAGCATTATTCTCATAACTTTGTCGCTACTCGGCCACCTTAGTTATACAGGGGGTGGCCAGTAGTTCATAATAGTTAAATTATTTTGGTGCAGACTAATGACACCTGAGGATGTTGCTTTAGGGGTAAACAAATACTCGTAATCTCCGTTATTTAACACAGCAGGATTTTATTGATCAGAAAGTCACATAGTTATTACACACACTGGCGAGACTGAGACCACTGCAAGTCGTTTGCCTGAAGGGCTGGTGGGCCGAATACTATGTGTCGGGGAAGGTTGTTGAAGGGAGACGTTTCTCTACTTATCTGCGACTGCGGCTTTCGGTGAGTTGTCGTCGTTGGTAGCTGAGACATGATGAGTTGAGTGGCCCTGGTTCGGGCCCTTGGACTGGCTCTCGTTGACATGCTGTACTCAGCTGACTTCTTCCTTCGGCTTCGACTGACTCCCTACCACGTCCCGCTGGACTCTCCCTCTCGCTCGATGTGGCGCTTCGCGGCTGAAGCTCACCACTCGTCTTTGCCTTTGGTTGAAGTAGCTGGGTCAGCTCGGCTTCCCTTCTCGGAAGTCCGGGATTGGTTTCCCGGGACTTGTGATTTCTCTTTGACCTCGGCTGGCGTTCCTCGTCGGAGACCTCGCGTCCCCTCTCCTACGTCGACGTCTACCACGACTCGTCTCGCGCTCTCGACTTCTCCACCTCGGAAACTGCCACTACTTTATCGGAAATGAATTCATAAGTTCTCGGTACTTCTACTGGGTTTGTCTCGGAAATTTACACATGAATTCTCGGCTGTGGCTCGGGGTTCTCTCCTCGGTGACGTTTCTATGGACTCACTGACTGACTGACGTCGCCATTCGGCGCCTGACTACGTCTCTCGGGGAATGGCGCCACTCGGACTCAGGCTACCACTCGTCTCGGGAATTTACACATGAATTCTCGGCACTGTTCTCGTTACACGACTGTTTACTCCCCTCTCGGCTGGCGATAATTGCTCCCGAACAATTGACTGTG
Source organism: Clitarchus hookeri (assembly GCA_002778355.1). Lineage (NCBI taxonomy): Eukaryota > Metazoa > Arthropoda > Insecta > Phasmatodea > Phasmatidae > Clitarchus > Clitarchus hookeri. The sequence continues at coordinate 142,384 of NQII01000929.1, read as the reverse complement.
AACAACTGATTATCACTGACTGCCTGGGGCCGGTCCCGAACTCCGGCCCGGTGATACTACTGCCTCTCGCCTAACTGCGTTCTCCGTCCACGACTGACTGCTCGCGACTGACGACAACTGAATGATCACAACTGCCCGACGACCATTGAATGACTGACCACGAACCTTGGCTGCTCCTGAATTTAACCTGCCTCTCGATATATTCAAATTGGCTGTCAGCGATTTCTGTCGACAGAAACAGGGTCTTCCCCGGCGTAACTCGCACGTTTTTTGTATAAGATTTCGGTCTCGTCAGCGACTCGCTCGCTCAAACTAGGGTGAAGGGCGGGGTGCGGCAAGGGTCTCGGGGTTTCCTGGGAGTTGTGTCGGCACTATTCTCGGCCGGGGGTTACCCAGTTTCGTTCGAAGAGGGCTTATATCAGCTAATTTCCCGGGACTTACCCTATTTCGTTCTCACTGAGGTTCATCCCCGAAATTCTTTATACGGCGGGACTTCCCGTGGTTATTTCTCAGGATGTGAATACAGCGCAATTCCTATCCTCTGTACCCGTCACGCGTCAACTTGTTTAGAAGGCTATAAATGGAGTACAAATATGTGGACATGGTTGTAAAAATGGGTGATGCAGTCCATTACCCTGACGAGTTCATCAACAGCACCTACCCTCCTGGCCTATCACTACCTGCACCCCTGTCCAATTGGAAAATTTGCCCTCCCCCCTCCTTTTTTTCATTCAAAATGAAAGTCTAGATCTGCTCCTAGCCACAGTATGTACTGGATGTGCAAGGGGGAAATAAGTTTACATGACGTGCATACTCCTCCTTCCACCCAAGTGCCCTTTCGAATTTAAGACTGCAACTCTCCCTCTAGGTAAGTTTTGCTCTAACTATAAGCGAGGAGCAGGGACAGTTGCTGACGATGGCAGGGATGGACTGGACTGCTTCTCACGTAGTTAGATCCAAGTACCTTGCTCCAGAATAATTTCACGTAGCAACTGGTAATCGTAGTATCTGAGGGTAGAACTAATGTGGTGTACAAAGAGATCCTTCGGTAAAGGAAATTAGTAACTGCTTCGTGCAGTACATGCGAGCGATACCACGGACGAGGAGCTAGTCTCAGTGTAAAAACTATTTAACCAAATTTTGTATGCGGACAGTATCCATAGCATATGGTAACAGACTTTCTGGGCTTGAGTCCCTGTTTAAGGCACCTGTGTAATTGTAATAGTCTCACTACTGTTGCACATGTTTCTGGTTTTATCTTAATGATATTGCTATCAACAAGGTTTCCAGAGCCTACCTACCATTCAACTTTTAAAAACTTCATTAAAAATTATTTTTACTCATGTAAAGGAAAGTACACTCATTAGTTAAGTATATCAGTAACTTCTTGTTTGTGGTCACATTGTGAATTTGTATTGGAGTGATATTCAACAGTGAACAAGCATTTTGCCAGTGTTTTCTATTATTTTAATTTTAGGTACATCAGCTTTAATATTTTCTTTTTCCTCATTGGTTCTATACGTTATAGGTGGAGAGCAACTGTCTTGTGCAAAAACTCTAATGGAGTCACGTACCCAAATACACAAAGTGTACGAACAAAGATTGAAATACTGTGTTGTGTTTCAATATGGTAATTTGTGGGATGAACTGATTAGAAAAGCTGTATGTGGGTGGTGTAAAATTCTTAGAAAATACATGTGCTTTTCAGTGTTCTTGAGCAGTTTTAAATGTCCTGACAGAGTACAAGACTGATCCCACAAAATTGACTGACTATGACAATGTGCATTACATGACCAAGTGTGCTCTCGTCAGATTATCCTTTCACTCTAATTGTTAAATATTTTCATATGTACTGATTGAAACTAATGAATAAAAAGTTCCATTTAAGTTCCATTGAAATTTTTTTACAAAAACAGCAGATTTCTGTCCTAATAATAACATGCACATTTTTTTGCTATAAAATTTATTTGACGAAATGAAAATACTTTCATGAAGAAATTGCAAAATTTTAATGATGAAATCAACTCATTTTATTTTCCCATAAATGTGGGGCACTAACTATTCATTTACATTCAGCAAAATATTAAATTGAAGTGCTTGATTTTAATGTAAATATTTTAATGACTGAAATTTGTAAGTTCAATTAAAAAAAAAACCCCTTATTCCATGTATAGAGTAAGTGTGTGCGCAAATAAAAAAAACAGTTGACGTGAATGTATAAAATAAAATTAATGTCATGCATCACCACCATGATTCCCACACAGAATAGAAAGCTACTTTTAAAATGCAACCACAATAAAAAAATATTCTACCAATGATAGTAACAAATTTTCGGAGTGTGCCACTTTTTGCATTAACCCAACAATTTGCCTGCAAAAACTTAAAAATTCCATAACTTATGAAAACTGGTTAAATTTATTTAAGTTGCTTTGTTTATGTTATTTGTAGGTTATAAGAACATACAAATGATTCCACTAAAAAAATTTATTGTTATTCACATTTTCAGCCATAAAAGCTAGTTTTGTTGAAATGACAGAAATCTACAATGATGAATAGGTTTTCTCTGCCAATATCAAAGAGGTTTGTGAAATGTTCAGTTGTGCTGGACCAACTGTTCTTGTTTACATGTGGTGCTGTCGGCATGTGTATGTTTAAGGAACATCTATACTCTTCATATCTGTACTTGCTTACAAAATGCAATGTTAACATAATGTAGAATTCTCTCTTGGTAACTTATATTGCCCTATCTAAAACTTAAAAAACAAAGTTCAAATCGACATGTTTTCAGATAACATAAACAAACATCATTTTAAGTTTTTAGATCTCATTTGATACTATCAAATGATGTTCCAATGATCTATTCATTTAGCAGGAACTGTCGCAATAAATTGTTTAAACCAACCACATTTTTACTACGTCATACATGAAACTTGAACAATTTTTGTGTGTTTTTGCGAAGCATTTATTTTGCTACTTCAAATAACAAAAGCCAATTTTGAGAAAAATTCATAATTTTGTGTTTTGTGAAGAACAAGTACCCTATGAATAGACTTTTTTTTCTAACCAGTTATTTTGGTGGACACTGCCTCTTACGCCAATCCACTACCCCATTTTTAAGCTAATTTTGACAGGAATCTGTGTTAGCAATTCTCAGAAATAATTTTAACCGTAACATCTATCTACCTTTTAAAAATTGTTTCGTGTATGGGTAATGTTTTGATTTGTAGTAAACATTTAACAAACTGTTCCATCAGGCAATCCATCTTAGGTGGATTTGTGGCCCAGTTTTAGGCTAATTTTGCTGTTAATTAGCATGCTTATCTCCATTTCTGAGGAATCCTTATGAAGACATTTTAAATATTTACGTATCATTAATAAACAATGTAATTTTCTTTCGTTAACAGTAAAACAGTCTCATTGGTTGCCAACTGAATGATCTGGCATTGATCTGGCTGATCTGGCATGATCAGCATATAGAAGCTCAAATTTTTCGAACTGAGCTCAAGCTGCAGCAGGTATTCAACTCGAGCTCGATTTTTGAGTAGGTACTCGCAGACCTCTAATAATTACATTTACATATTTTAAATTAAAATTTATGAACTACTAATTGCAAATCTTGTGCGACCAAACTAACAAACGATCCCGCGAGGGGAATGTGTAACTCTTCCACTCCTCGCGCGATGAACGGTGGGGGTAACTGGCACACTCATCATAAATGACTACGGACCGTCTGCTAAACATTCGGGAATGTCAAAAACAGTAGCATTGTTTCCATATCGCTTATCATATGGCATACGAGGTTTCAATGGTTTAATGCTCCCACAGTATACAGATACATCACAATTACTTGTTATTATGTGCATTCGAAGCAAATAAGATTATTAATTAAAATTATCATTTTAGATTTTTAGTGAATAAAGATAGATTTGTTGGAGTGACAGAAATACTTCTGCCTGGTGTTAAACAATATATACAAGAGAGAACACGCTACGAATCCAAAGTATTATTATTAATATGCACAAAACAGTAATATGAATTCATTTGACTGACCTACAAAAATTATTTGCAGTAGAAATGATCTTGCATTAACAATGAATTGCATTTAAAGAATACACAATTGCTATTTTTAACCCTTATGTTTTATTTATACTTTATACTGTTTTAAAATGCATAAACTGCCTTGCATGCAAATACGGTTTAAAACATTTCCTGAAAATGTTACACAAGTTTATTAAGGCTAAAATAATTTATAGGAGCAAAACTGGAATCACAGAAATGATTGAAACTGTTACAAGGAAGATGATGATAAATGCATACCTGTCCAGAAATTTTGCGTGGAATCCATCTCCCAAGAGCGAATTGTTTTACATAATAAGATGCCTCAAATGATGCAACTTGAAAACATGCATATTATGTTACATATCACTCCAAACACTAGTAAAACTTTAAATGTTCATTGTTAATAAAATCACAGTCATTTAAAACATGCCGTTTTCTATGCAAGTTCTTCGACTCCTGAAATGCACCATAAGTTTTTCACTATTGCTACCACTACAACTGTCAGCATGGCAACTATTGCCTTCACTGTCACTATCGCTGTCACCATCCACACTTATTACAAATTTTTATATTTCTTCTTCTGTGGAACAATTTTTCTTCAATATTTTGCTCTTTTTTTTACACGCGAGACAGCAGATGATTTCTAGTATTTTTCTGAAATACTGTCTATAACCTCTTCTGTCAACACTTTTATCGGTTTGGTGCTTTGCCATACATTTTTATCAGCTACACGAGACTTGACAGTGTTCCAGATACATATATTCTATGATATTCAAATTACATGATATGGCGGCAGCCCGACTACTTCATGGCCACATGCTCCAAGAAGTTTATCTATATAATACTTGGGAGCTGGCACTGGCATTTAACAACGCAAATTAGTTTTACTTCACAAATTTCTTCTTCATAAGCATAAGCATTACTGGTTACCTTGAACCATTCTTGTATTTTCGTAGTACAGACAGTAGCTCTTTTAATGTAAGTAATTCTTTTCTGTGGGCATAAGAGTTTTGAATTGTGCATTGAACAACGCACAAATCAAAGTCATCCTGAACTTTTTTTCTACTATTCGTCTTTTGTTTTTTCCCTTGATCTACATACTCTTATATATGTTAGTTTTGATACACTCATTTCCTTGCGTATTTTACATATGTTCACCACCAATTTCCCTGTTGCAGCTGCTGCTCATTTAAAGGCATTTTCAATGGACACATATGTCTCCCAGAAACTTTCTCGTTATCGAAAAACAAAATTATGTCGCCAATAATTTCTAGGACTTCACTATGTTAACTATAAATAGTATTAACTATGAATAGTAGGACTTTTTCTCTCTACCATACCAAGACTTATTCTTTTTAGTGTATCAGCTCTACAGACATCGATAAGAGCCGCCAAATCTCTTCACTCAACACACTGGTTTCTTCACACTTTTTTAATCAAATCTTTGAAAAATAATCTTCTTTATAACATGTTCGGTTGTTTCCTAAATATGCTATGTATCACAAGTATTTTATACTTGTGTTAACTTAAACGTACCATATTTTTGTTTAAACTTAACTTTTATTAATATTTTATTTATAACATATAACATTTTATTTATAATTGATATGAATAAAAACAGGGAGAAAATAGGTGTGTTGGTAATGCTTAATAAGAAATAGTTATTATGCAAAATATTATTAGACAGAGTACGCACAAATGCGGTGAGTTGTCCCTTTAGAGTAATTTTCTAGACTTGGTTAAACTTTTTTTTGCATGAGGCAGAGGAATATCCTGCAAGTAGAAATTTAGCAGGGCTTCAGAAACGTTGGAAGTAACCGTGAATGGACTGGTAGTGAATATCTCCCACAATACTAACGTTTTCACTTTACATGCGCACAGACTATAAAGTACGTATCGGTGACACTGTTGCTTTCCTGTGATTGGTTCTCTAGACCTTCCCCGCCTCCGCACTATCTCCTTAAGCAAGGCCAAGACCTAATACCACATTCTTTCCAGATATTTTGTTGACATTGCAGTTTTATATCTGGAGATTGTTATTGCTGAAAACTGACAGGTTAGAATCCAATATACAATGATCTTAAACCACATACTGCTGATCTAGATGGCACAATACTAGGTATACCACGCTAAACCCAGATCACATGGCAGACAATATCAGGTAAGTCCTGAACATCAACAATTACAGTGGTTCCTACCCTCATCTGTTATAATTCCAATTTAGGATACTTGCAAATATATACTCATACACAGAGTACCTGTACACAGGTGCTATGTAATCATACGGCTGGGGTGCCAACCAACTGCTGCAATATGGGCAAGAACAGCACTCGGGTAGGAAACCAATTCCCAGTTTTAGGTAGAAAGGGTTGTTATCAACACCTCATTCTCCTGTGCAGCTTTACCATTACACTTGAGAAGTTCTTGTCATTAACAACCTGCGTTTCAGTCTCATTGCAGGCATTCTCAAAAGTCCAACACATTTTGTGGCACAAATTAAGGCAAGTAATGTGTCTTGATGCAATTAATACTTAATTATTTGGGATATTTGGTTAATTTTACTTTGTTTTGAGAGGTACTGTAATTGCTTATCGTTATCTCAGACGTTTTGGCCGTGTATGTTTACCCGTCATGAGTTTGCTTTTTTTAAAGTCGCATTTGAGGTTGCGTCAGCAATCGGAAATAATGGCTATTACGATATTCTATATTCGTAGACATATTTTCCTTTTGAGTATGTTCTAAAAATTCTATTGTGCAACTTCTACGCAGTTCGGCTGGCGTGGGAAAGTGATTGTGACGGGGTTCACACGGTATCCAAAAGGATTCTGTACCACGCTGTTATGTTCGTACCTGTGTAGGGTTGGCCGAATTGTGATTGCTTTCTTATGATGAGCAAGGTTATGCAGCTCCCGGCAAGTATGTAAACAAGTAAGCAGCTCGTGTTATGATGGAGATCATGTATGCCATGAGTCCTAAACACTAGTGCATCTTGTGGAATTACCGAGGATGCTACACTGGCAATGAGAAATACGGACTCCGCGTGTTGTGTGGTATTGAATCACCCGACCGCAAATCGGCACACCATAACCTACAATTTCGTTGCTTAATTCGTTCAGGGAATTCATTCCATGGTGGAACGCCTGGAAAACATACTCTGAACAGTTACATTATTGTTTCACTGCAAACAAAGTGACAGACAAGAACGAGAAGATAGCTATATTTTTCACAGTAGGCGGTGCCCAGCTGTACGACTTTGCCTAAAACCACGGGCGCGGTAGACATAGTGGACATTCTAGAGGCGTTAACCAACCACTTTGAACCAAAACCGAGTGAAATAGTTCAGACATTCAAATTTCACAAGTGCAATCAGCATGACGGTGAGTGGATTTCTAATTATGTGGCCGAGCTGCAACGTCTGTCGGCACATTGCAATTTCAGAGACTTGAATAGAATGCTGCGGAATCGGTTACCATATGGAGTGCGTGACAAGACAATGCAACACACGATGTTGGCCAAAGACAAGCTGTCTTTTCAGGCCGCTTTGGATATGGTCATGGCGGCAGAAACTGTGAGTCGTAATGTAAGTGAATTGACAGAGGGTCGGGTCACCATCGCTGTATAAACATCCACAAGACCAGCAGCCTTGCTGGCGCTGCAATAAGTCGCACAGCCCAGAGAAATGCAAGCCCCGCAATACAGTGTGCAATTTCTGTTCCGAACAAGGCATTTAAAATGAGCATGCACCACCAAAAGGAAGCACAATACCCGAGCTCGCGATTCACACGGGGCCAAAGGCACGACCAAAGTACTGGGGCTTTTCATGTAGCGGACAGTCGGGACTCATCTGAAGAAGTCACAACCTTGTACAGTCTTCACCATCTACAGATGCATTCACCCAAATGCCAGTCCCCAATAAGAATGACAGTGTGGCTGGATGGCATGACATTAGAGATAGAAATGGACACAGGGGCCGGCTTGACAGTCATCAGCAGCGACACGTTTGAGTAGTTGTGGCCAAATAGACAGCAACTCCAAGAAGCAAAGTAGTTGTGACATACATAGCAACAGAAGTTAAGAGTGCTACGTTCCATGCAGGTGTGTGTGCAGACAAACACAGAAGACACCAGGTTACCACTGTTGGTCGCTGAAGGAACAGGGCCTAGTCTGTTGGGGCGCAAGTGGTTGGAACCACTTGGAATATCAGTGGCTGGGGTTTTAGCAGTACAACCAGAAGTGGCAGTGAACATAAGGAAGTATCATTCCAAGGTATTTGCTAGTATATAGTTGGGACAGTATGTGGGACCATCAGTGAGTGTAGATATTGAGTCAGATGCAAAGCCAATCTTCATGAAGTGCCACCCAGTGGTTTTCGCACTTCGGGATGCTGTTAGCAAAGAAATATACATATTAGTGGAGCATGGTGTGCACGAACCTGTAACATACTAAAATTGGGCCACTCCTATTGTTGCAGTCAATACAGCTGATGGGTCAGTGCGAATGTGGCGACTACAAATTTTCTGTGAACAGTGTGTGTAAAATTGACATTCACCCATTGCCTACGACCAATGAGGCATTCTCGAATTTGTCAGGAGGGAATATTTTCCCCAAATTAGACTAGGCAGATGCATACTTGCAGATATCGGTGGATGAGTGCACTGCAGATGTGCTAACTGTGAACACCATGAAAGGGTTGTTCAGAGTGAAACGTTTGCCATTCTGTGTCAAATATGCCACAGCAGTGTTCCAGAGGATAATGGAGACCGTGCTGTTTGGGATACAGGGAGTTGTGGTGCTACTGGATGATATTCTTATCACTGGATCCAATGAAGAACACTAGCAGCGGGTGCATCAGGTTCTCAGTCATGTTGAGGAAGCAGGTTTGCAGTTGAAGGAGTCAAAATGTGTGTTTGCAGCGACATATGTAAAATTCTTAGGTTATAGAGTGGACAGTACAGGAATACACCCAGCAGCAGCTAAAATTAAAGCTATTTATCATGCCCCAGCCCCTACTTGTAAAACGGAGCTACAAGCATTTTTAGGATTACAGTAACGCATTGATTATCCGAATATCAAGCAACCGAAAGCCTACCGTCCTGTGAGGCCCGCGCTCACATTTTCCCGTGCCCGCGCCATATAAGATTTCCGTGCACGCACGTCTCCCGTGCCCACAGTGTGAGTCTTCGCTTGTGACAGATTGTGTTGTAGTTGTGCCGTTCGCAATGGTGCCTAAACGTAAGCGCGTTATTCTGTGTTTCCGATAAACTTAAAATAATAAACAAGTTGAAGAATGGTGCAAGTGGATCAAACTTAGCGCGGGAATATGGAGTTGGAAATGCAACAATATCGGACATTTAAAAGAAAAGTGATGCCATTACAAAATTTGCAAGTGTACTTGATAGTGAAGATGAAAGTTCGCAGAGAAAAACAATGAAAATGGCAGAAAACCAAGATTTAGACACTGCAGTTTACACATGGTTCATGCAGGTACGTAGCCAAGGACAACCAGTAAGTGGCCCTTTGATTTGTGAAAAAGCTAAGGAAATTAATAAAAAACTAGGGGGTAACACTGATTTTAAAGCAACTACCGTCTGGCTTATGCGTTTCAAATCTAGGCATGGATTTAGGGAATTAAGACATCCAGGGTGAGAAACTGTCTGCTGATACTGAAACAGCTAAAAATTTCAAAGCGTATTTTGCGAACATGATTGATAAGGAGTACAAAAAAAACCAATAGACGAAACTGGTTTATACTGGAAGAAAATGCCAACAAAATCCTTAGTTTCTAAGAATGAAATGTCAGCACCAGGTTTTAAGGCAAGCATATCACACATCACTGCTATGATATGCAGAAATGCTACTGGAACACACAGGCTAGCTTTGCTAATCATAGGGAAATCTAAAAATCTGTGGTGCTTTAAGGGAATAAAAAAATTGCCTGTTACATACAAGAACCAAAAAAATTCATGGATGGATACCAGAATTTTTATAGAATGGTATGACACTGTATTTATCCCAGAAGTCAAAAAGCATCAGCTTGCAATTGGGAATTTCGAAAATGTTTTGTTGTTGATTGATAACGCCCCAAGTCATCCCTCAAACCTTTCACTGGAAAAAGAAAACTGAAAGTTTAAAGTTGCTTTTTTGCATCCTAACGTTACTTCAGTCCTCCAACCAATGGACCAGGTGGTCATTGAAAGCTTCAAACGTTATTACAAAAAGGCATTGCTGTGTATGGTTCTGCTCGGGGAAGAACCTGAAAAAACCATTTTGCAACTGTACACAGAAATTGACTTGAAGGATGCTATGTACAAGGCAGCAGAAGCCTGGACCACTGTCAAGGACACTACACTAGCAAAAACTTGGAATAAGCTCCTTCCGTCAGATGGGTCTGTTACTGCACTCAAACAGCCAATTTGTATCAGAACTGGCCGGGCTGATTAAAGAATCTTCAGAATTTGAAGAATGCAACCAACAAAACATTCAAGACTGGCTCGAATGTGATGTCGATGACCCTGACTATCAAATATTGACGGACAATGAAATCATTGACAGTGTCCCAGACGATCAAGACCCTTGCGACGACGAGGAACAGTCTAGTGGCAATGACCGTGCTGAAAAAGGACCATCCAATGACGAAGCTTTTCAATGCCTTGAGACAGCAATGAAGTGGTTAGAACAAGGAGAATGTGATGCTATCCAATTGCTCTCTTTAAAACGTTTACGAGATTTGCGGCAAAAAAACGAGTCTCAGGTCTAAAGCAAAAGAAAATTTTGGACTTCTTTTCCTGAACTGTAAGCCTAACTTTAGTCAGTTCTGTGTTATGTATTTGTAATATACTTATGTATGTGCAATAACAAATATATATGTGTAGTTAAACTTAATTTTTTGTTTTGTCTCTTTTTTTCTTAAATTCAGGGTTTTTCCCTAGTTGAGATCAGAACACATGTTTTTATTCAGTTATCAATCTTTACATCATAGGCTGTTGTGACACTACAATTTGATATTATCAATTGTAAACCTTACCTTTGATTCAACCATTCCTAATCTAGGTGAGATGTAAGATAATTTAATTTCTTAAATTTTATATAAAACATGAATTGTAAATTTTATAAAAACTTCAAGTTAATGTATATTGTATTATTTTAGCCTGATGAGGACCCGAGTTAGGGTCGAAATAGTCGTATAAAAATAGATGTTTTCTGTCAACTCAACAAGGAAAAAAGCTCTGGATATATGTATGTACATATGTACACCCCCGTCCCCAATTGTTTCGGATAATCGATGGTCTACTGCTGTACTTAATTTCTATGACCGGTTTCAGCATGACAAGGCCAGCGTGGCAGAACCTTTACATTGCTTACTCCACAGAGGGCGGCAGTGGGAGTGGACAAGGGTCCACAAAGATGCATTCTGTGCGGTAAAAGGGCTTCTTCAGACAGATGCTGTGTTGGTACATTATAATGCAACAAAACCAGTAAGATTGACATGTGACGCCTTTGAGTATGGTCTGGGTGCAGTGATTGCACACGTGGAAGAGGATGGTAGCGAAAAAGCCATCATCTACAGGTCATGCACTTTACAAAAGAACGGGGGAAAAAAAACTACTCACAACTAGACAAAGAGGCTTTGGCTGTCATGTTTAGTGTGACAAAGTTCAGGCAGTATGTGATAGTGACAGCACGACCCTTCACGATTATCACAGACCACCAACCACATTTGCATCTGCTAGACCCCAGGTAAACCCCAGTCATATTATCTCCAAGGTTACTGCGGTGGAGCTTATGGCTTTTCATGTTTAATTACAAGATTTTGAATCAATCAGGACCAAGCATAGGACACGGAGATGCCCTTAAGAGACTACCACTAGAGGCTCCAGAGATGAAAATACCAGCCGTAGGAAATGTTTTAATGCTGGAAGTGCTACCAGACCCTCCTATTGAGGCAGCAAGGATTGCAACCTTGACAGAAGCAGATCCAGTGCTACATGTGGTCAAACAAAACTCCAACGTTGGGTGACCAGGGAGTGGAACAGTGACAGAAGAGCTCAGACTTTACTGGACCCGGCGATCTGAATTGTCCCTCTACAAGGGCTGTGTCCTCTGGGGAAGCCGGATAATTATACAAACAGCCCTGCGGAAGGCCCTAATGGAGATGCTGCACGCAGCTCACAATCGGGTAGTAAAATCAAAAGCAGTGACCCGGAGTTACATGTGGTGGCCTAAGATAAACACGGACATTGAGAACATTGTAGGCCAATGCCGGCACCGCCTACAGCTCCAAGCTAATCCACCAAAGCATGAGAGTATTGGTTGGGAACAGGAAACGAAACCCTTGGGTTAGGGTTCACATTGACTTCTTCGGGCCGTTCCAAGGCAAGGTTTTCCCGACTGCCATGAATACTTACTCAAAGTGGCCAGAGGTGATAATGGTGCCGTCAACATTGGCAGGTGTTGCCAGAGAACTGAGACACATGTTTAGTATCCATGGTACACCAGAATGCATGGTGTCTGACAATGGTTCTGCTTTCGTGTTGGAAAACTGAAAACTTTTGAAAGGCAGAATGGGGTTAGAATGATTCGTTCAATACCATTTCACCCATCGAGTAATGGCCAAGCGGAACATATGGTTCAGACTGTCAAAGTGAAGCTCAAACAGCTGAGTAAGGGTGATTGGCAGATCAGACTGTCCCGAATGTTGTCTGCACTGCGCACTACCACCAGGGGCTGGGAGTCAAGAGACTCCAGCCACTCTTTTGATGGGACATCCTCGAAGGACGGCAGTGGACCAGATACGACTAACAGCTGGCAACACTGTGAGAGCAACTTCAGCACAAACACCAGCAGGGAGCAGGAATTGACGCTTTCGGGTAAATGAGGCAGTGTGGTACAGGTCTTACAATGGGAGCATGAAGTGGCTGCCAGGGAAAATCACTGGAGTGCAAGGGCAACTCATATAGGTCACCACAGATGATGATCTTGCACAGAAGAGTCGAGCATAATGGTCGGAGTGGAGACGAGCCTCGAGACGCGCCACAAATGCAGCCAACACGGACAGGAAGTACTGCTTGGCAAGGGAGCTGCAAAGAGATGCTGCAACAAGACAGCCAGGGTGGCTGCGACCATCGCAAAGTTAATGCTGAGAAGTATGCTCGGGCAGCAGAGAGTACATAACCCACAGAGCAGGTTGTGCAGCGCTCCCTTCAAGACCCTTCCACCAGCAACTGTGAGCAGCAGGAGTCAGCAGTGGGGAGACATACTGTGGTGACGGAGGATGCAGACGACACAAGTTCTTTCAGGGAATTTGGAACCCACGAGAGCGACGAGCATCAGGCTGAACGAGGCGTCGCGCAGGTGCCGATACCATAGCAAAGTGAGACGACAGCCACAGAGACTGAAGGACTACATGCTACAATAACTGGAACAGTGTTCTGTAACCGTTGCAGGATATATATACATATAGTTGTATTATAGGTACAGTTTAGTATTAGTATTAAGTTCACTTTAGCTGTTCACGAGCCATTCTTGGAAGGGAGGTGGTGGTGTGTTCATACTGTGTAAGGCTGGCAGCATTGTGGTTGCTTGATTATGTGATGAGCAAGGTTATGCAGTTCCCGGCAAGTATGTAAACAAGTAAGCGGCTCATGTTTTCCTGATGGAGATCATGTACACCACGAGTCCTAAACACTAGTGCATCTCGTGGAATTACTGAGAATACCACACGCCATGCCCTTGCTTGGACAGGTTTTTGGCACCCTCGTGTGAGAAGTAGGCGTAGAGTGCGTGGCGACATTAGCTATGAGCACCAACTACCCGCTAACAGATTACGACCAGCCCGTGAGTAAGACACTTCACCTCAAGCAAGGCAAGTATTGCCCACACCGGCAAGCACTCATGACCGTATTTCTTTTTTAACTTCAATTTTCGGCCGAACAACTTTAATCAACTAAATTATTTCTGCCGGCATGAGAGGTCACCAGAATACAAGGAAGTACACTTACGTACCTCCTGTCTTCGTAATTTTCTCGCTATGCGAGATTTTAGTTACCAATAATTAATTTAATCTGCTACGCTGTTCTACTGATTTGCCTGGCTTGTTGTATAGCTAACTTTTCATGACTCTGCATGTTGAAGGTGCAAATGATTTAAATTGAAATAAATTTGGAGGAAATTATCCAACACTTTAATTATTTTACTTTTCTTTTATTATGGCACCTTTATTAAAGTCTCATGTCTCTGCCGAGTGAGCAATTTGCGCTGTGATTTGCAGTCGCCGAATCTAAAATCTGTGACATTACAACTGTTAACAATCCATGATATCAGACAAACTGATGGGTACAAATTACCATTTTTGGTTTGGAGGTGATCACAGCCTAAACGTAATACAAAATTAAAGTTGCAAATGTCACCAGTAATAATCATCATTAATGGTACTCAATTTTTAACAGTTGTAATTTTTGGATCCAAAAATAACTTCATCAATTATTACCTACTTTTCATCACATGAACACAGCTAGAGCTACATGGAGGTACAGCACTGTTCACATGCAGATTTCAAGGAAACATTAATTCTACTCAGATACAAACACAAATCCTAATATATCTATATATTTATTTTCTATGCACAATAGCATGTCTAATACATTCACTGGTATAAAATTCTTAAAATACAATACAATAGCATCATATTCACAGACAAAATACAGGCCACATTACAAATATCAAAAGACATCCATGCTCGTATAAAAACAGGGACAGTATGTAGAATACCATGGCAACAATATTACTCTTACTTCACAAATTTGAGGGTTCAATAGAAACAAACTGTGGTATTGTTATTTGGCAATTACAGCTCATTATCAGTAAATACTGAACTGTACATTCCACTGAACACTCCACCTAAAACACGAAAGTCCTCCATAAACTTGCAATACAATAGCTAAGTGTTAAACCACTTTTACCTCAGCAGCATTTGTACAGAGCAATAAGCATTTCCACAAAAAACACTACACTGCATAAATATCACAAAATAAAAAAAACCCTGCTTTTTAATTTAAAAAAAAAGTTTTAAAAGTACAGCAATAATGGCTTTAGAAATACAAATTACAGTACTTAAAGATATATACAGAGAATTAAAAATATCCGACACAGAATTTCAGCAAACTATTCTCATAATGTAAGAGGTGATCCAAAAAAACATTTATACGTAAAATTGACCAAGGTTGTACGACAACTGCCACAAACTTATAAAGATTTGTTAACTAATATATTAATATATAACTATTTAAACAACAAACCATAATTTAAAAACAAAATTGTAGTAAGGAACTTTTGATCAGCTAACTGAAAATTGATTGCTGAAACCTCCAAACATGGCTGGAAATTACAATAAATAAGTATATAGCAGGACAGTCGATAAAAAGAGGTTATAACCATACACAAGACTTGTATCTACATTATTCACTACCAATACCTATAGTTTACACAATACTGTATTTACACAAGTTTAGTCCTCATATGGAACACAAAATTGAGTCAATCTTACTGTGGTTACGAGGCTGCCTTCAACACCACAGTTCCTCAGCAACTTAGCAATATTACACAAGATTTCATCGTAGCATATAGTGGTTCCTAGCCTCAGCCCATTACGATAGCAACGGACTTCAAACCCTGAAACATCTGCCAGACCAATGAACAAACACTGCAACATTCCAAACACTGCTGCTACTTAATGACCTCAAAAATCAGCACATATATGCAATAAAACACAGATTTTGAACTCTATTTACCCAGGAAATTGGTTGTAAGCACGTGTGTTACAGTACTATAAATAATACACATAATGCCAGGGTATTTACATCCACAAAAGTGACTAGAAATATCTGCTCTGGCTTCCAATCCGAGGCAATGAGGCTTTATATCTGCACAACTTACGTGAATTTTTATCACTTTAAGTGTGACAACTGTAGATGTAACATTCCTTCATCAATGTAAGAACTACAACTGCTGCTAAAAACATCAAATAATTCTGTACATAATACTGATACCACATATCAACACACTTTACTTTTTGTTGAGCAAAACTTCATTGACAGTGTTTTTGTGGGCACCTTCCCATTTGGGTGGACTTCAACAAAGTTAAAAATATTGTACTGAAGAAATCAATGAAACTGATAAAGATTATGGTAGACGATAAAATATTTGCTCACCCTGATTTAGCTAATACCCTACGTTATCACTTATGCAGTGATAAGCAGAATCATTTGTAGCCAAAAAATTTATTTTCCACAGTCAAAATCATAAATAAGTTTGTACTCAATTCACACACAATTTTTTACTGTAGATAAGCCACAGAGTAATGCTTAGCTCTGTAGTATTGCATGCGGAAACATGCTGCACACATCAGTATTTGTACACTTATATAACAGTTTGTGATTTGTAATAATGAAAAATTTATATATTAATTTGGCTACAACACAATAAAATTCATAGTTTACAGGAAAATTTTCCAAACAATACCAAGAAATGTTAATATTTTATTATGATTTTGTAAAGTATGTAAGTTAAGTATCAGAACTCAAGCATGTGTTAATTTCTACTTCATAGCAAGAAGATTAAAAAATATGATGATGCTAAATTGCAAGTTGTTGAGTTGAGATGAACTGAGAGGTTTAGGTCGGCACTAAACAGCAAGATTTATGTGCAAGTAGGGGTGTAATGAGGTGAACATGGAGTGGCAGCCGAATTCAAGGGCAGAGAAAATTTACCAGCCAACTGCAACATCCACCACATTTCTCACATGCAAAAATTCAGGCGACCCCACTAGGAATGAAACCCAGTTCACCTTGGTGAGAGGCAAGAAGTTCCGACTACTACACGACCACAGCCCTCCCTCGACTAACAGCTCGGGTATCTAATCTTTCAGAGTGCAGTGCCACACTATGGGAAAATAACCGTCACCATGCCACAGCTGCCTTGCAGCCCAGCGCCAAAGTGGTGTGACGTCGTCCACACAACACACATAATAGATGAACTGGGGCTGCCACACAACAATATTAAGATATTGTTTTATCAGTTCTATATCAGACTATTTTAAGGTAGCAAATACAAGACAACCTCCACATTTTAACTAGCAAAATACATTTGCCTTCATTTTAATGCTCGCCAAATGCTTGCAACATAAGCAACCAGGAGTACTATATGTCCGTCTACATTGATTAATGTTGGGTATTCCAAGAAAGAACAATATCAAAATGAATGTTAAGATGTGCCTTGCACCCCAATGAGCCCAGTAGCAAAGCAAATATGAAAATAGGGAGTGCCTGTTAGAGAATGAGCGGCGAAGCTGTGCAGTGTGTTCTACCCTGCCAAACACCGGAACCTGCTCGGGGAGCACGAGGAGAGGATCTGTGCGATGAGGCTCTACACGCCAACAGCAACAAAAGACGCGCCAACCCTGCANTCGGGGAGCACGAGGAGAGGATCTGTGCGATGAGGCTCTACACGCCAACAGCAACAAAAGACGCGCCAACCCTGCAGCTGGCAGGGGATGAAGCCGGTGGCTTGTCAATCCAGGAGTGGACACCTCAGCATCTAACCTAGCAACCCAGCAGGGAAATCTTGGACAACAGGCAGACATGGCAAACCAGTTTTACAACACCTGCAAAGGTAAATTCTACAAGATGTCATTGTAGTAAAGGTGATTTTGAGCTATTTTCTAGTCATAACTTCACAAAAATTCTCATACTTTGACCCAACATTTAGCATTGAAAAGTGTTTTTTTTTATTTGTAGCCCTTACTACATTTTTTTTTTCCAAATTAAAGAAACGCAATGATATTCTGAGCTATTAATGTCTTGTATTGGTTAAGTCACTGCAGCTAGTAGCAGATAATAAAAAATTGTAATTTTGATAATTGATGCTTATGTGCTCTCCTAATCCTTTATTATTTGTTGCACATTCATACTAAATGTACCTGTATAATTAATAACATATCACAGTTTAAAAATAGTACTGGTCAGATACGGTTTGTCTGTGAACCCTTTTGTAAGCATGACTGTACACATAACTATGCATGTCCGAAAAGGAACTTCACACAGTTTGGGTGTGTGTTGTTATAAGTGATAATTATATCTTAAATATTACTTATTATTTAATGGAGTGCTCATAGGGATTTTTTCAAGGTATGTCATGAAACTGTGTATGGTGAGTCAAAAGGAATCCAGCTAATAATTTAACTGAGGTTTTTATTGTGCAATTACCACAGTACAACAATGCTGTAAAAGTAAATTTTTTTAAAATTATGATCTAATCAATTGAAATTCATNTTGGGTGTGTGTTGTTATAAGTGATAATTATATCTTAAATATTACTTATTATTTAATGGAGTGCTCATAGGGATTTTCTCAAGGTATGTCATGAAACTGTGTATGGTGAGTCAAAAGGAATCCAGCTAATAATTTAACTGAGGTTTTTATTGTGCAATTACCACAGTACAACAATGCTGTAAAAGTAAATTTTTTTTAAATTATGATCTAATCAATTGAAATTCAAAAAAAAAAAAAAAAAAAAAATATATGTAAGAAATAAATAAATACTGAAAAGTATAATGAATGTAAGGTGAGAAATATTAAAATTACTGCAAGGAAATATCTGTTTCCTCACAGATGTTCATAATTGAGCAATTTTGAAAGCCATAGTTAAGTTCTAGTTTCTTATAATTTTGTTTAGTTCAACTATAGTAAAGGTTAACACTGCTGTGGACCATCTCACTTTATCCATGCATCATTGAAGTAGAAACCATGGAATTTATTTTATGAAAGGAAGTGTGTTTATAATAAGACTCGTGCTCTTGTGTGTATAAAACGAACACTGACATCAGAAGCCATAAATTTTCATATTACATTCCCAATACATAAAGCCTTAGAACTACAGTATTTTTATTAATTTGCTGCCATCTTAACTGGGCGTCAGCTTGCCAGTTCATACTGTAGCTTACACATACTTATAGGCAGTAATATTTTTCAGAGGTTTATTTCAGAAGTGCTCACTTTACTGTTACAAGCCATAAGTTCTGCAAATAACTATACATTAAGCTAAACCACAATCAATAACCCATTGAAGTATCAGAGTTTTAGTTCAGAAAAAAGTAACACACATTTGGAGAACAAATAGACAAAGTATCAAAGACACTGCACTGTCAGTGAAGGGGGGGTGGCCTGTTTACTATACCCTAAGTTAACAGTTGTGCAAACATTTAAGACAGTGTAAAAAAAACCAACGTTATGACAAATTTATTTCCCAGAGGCAAAAGCATTTTCTAGTGAAAAATACTACCTATACACAAACTTCTATCAAAGAAGATAACACCAAGTATTATTCTACTTCATTTGTATAAAATTTGGCGATTATGCAAAATGTGTAAACTGATTTCACAACTTAATAGCAATTCTGGACACATTTAGCAGAAACAAATAAGTGACTACATTACTGTAACCAATCATTTTTATTATATTCACAAATTTTTGGCATCTTGACCAACTATACCAATGGGGTACATGCACTTGCTGGATATTTCACTGGACACATTACAAATGTTTCAAAATATTGCTAACTAAACTGCATGCACAAAGCAGAGTTCAAAAAAGTCTTGAAAGTGTTAGAAATTCTGCTGTTTTCACATGGACTGAAAAAATTTGTGATTGGCCACAGTCTTTCGCTTGGCGAGAAATTACGCGAGTCACACAAAGGCCTGGTCCAGTATGTTTGTTTATAACTGACGCACAACAACCTGCATGCACAGTGTGTTTTTTATAATTTTCGAGCTTGGTTTGTTCAATATATGTTGATGTGAACAGTGATCAAAATATTTTTGTTTAAAGAAGCTGTCGGGCACAAGTTTGCATTTATGAAGGCTTGTAGTTTCAACAACTTTCATGGGCTATTCTCTAAAATTACAGCTTCAAAATGGACAACTGCACAATTTTTATATTGTATTTGTCAGTGTCGTAATTTGCGGCTCGGCACCGTTTTCACGAGTGCACAAAGTTATTAATAGAAGTGTTTTCTGCACAGTTGTACATTTATTTACCGATAACAGATGCGCTTGCTGCGATTTATTAAACAAACTATTGATTTGTTTATCACAGATCAATGTCACTTAAATGTAGGCCTAATTAACTTTCATAGTTGACCTAGGTAAGTAGAAGGATTGAAATACAGAAATATTTACTTTCCTATACATTTTAACAAGTCCCTATTCTAAAGCTATTGCACATGCTCCTGTAATATTTATGACCCAACCCTTGCATGATGCATGTGGCATGACTACAATCGTGCCTGCATGTTGCGACATGCAACGTGCCATCGACTGCTGCCAGATTAGCTCTCGTGCAGACACAAACACGCATCAGTGCTCTGTGCTATAATCCAGAATAGTTTAAATGTTATTAACAGCTGTACACTCATCATTTCTTATATGAATATTACTTACAAGTAGAGGGAAAATATTATACTGAGGGAAAAAAGGAGCATTTAAGCCAGAGAGTGATAAATGTATCCCAGTTTGCCCTTAAGAGAAATCCTTAGTAAAAATTCTAACACCTGAAGGTCACATCTGGCCGTAAGGAAGTATTGCAACAGGGGGGGATGCATTCGCGGGAAGCTGAATACGATACTATTACACACAATGAAAGCCAGTGGAAGAAACTAAACGTCACTTTGTACTTGTCTCTTTTGGCTTGAGATAACTATGCATGAAAATGGCAAAAAAATGCCACTTTTTACTATTTTTATTTTTGAATATATTTCATATGATGAAAGTAAAAAATAGGCAGCAGTACATAATTATTTCTTACCTTTCCTGAAAAAAATAAATAAATTACTGACAATATTTTACTAGGGAGTCTCTTTAAGCCAATGCTCTGTTACTTTTCCTCGTATTATTTTCAGTATTTAACTGTGCACATAAGTAAATTAACTAGTGCTAGTGTGATATAATACGTGACATGACCTTCATAGCACTAAAATCCCAACTGGGTTGAAACATAGCAGCTGTATTTGAATTCACCAGCCAGGGGCTCGTAACTGGCCTTGTACCCTTGAAAAGTGCATCTGGACTGTGATGTAGCACGATAAGGGCACAGACAGAGGCGTACGCAAGTGAAATTAACTGCAATGAGTTTCCCTTGTGTGTGCACTTGAAATTAAAATATATTTTACATTGGGGAAATGTGATTTTCTTATTGTGCAAAGTGCTTACTTCTGAAATCCAGGTTCAGCCGCTCCCAAAATCAAATTCTATGCCCAAAATGGACATAGTTGCACCCTAGAATGCCCTCTTCAGCTAAGAGCATGAGTCACTTGCCCTTTTCGATTCTAAATTGTTTTCTGATGTGCAAGAGTTTCAAATATTTTCTTTGTTAGTATTTACAACTTTGCATGGCCATGGAAAACACTTCGTAACACCAGACACAAATGACAAAATAAAACTTCAGGCGTAAATGAACACAGACTTCCATATTAAAAAAAAAAATATTTCTCATAAAGGGAACAAGAGCTCATGACATGGGAGGGGATCAACAGCAAGTGACTATGGTCATATTGCACTAAAATCTAACACAGCCAACGTCTCGCCAAAACTTTTCACCCAGTTTTCGGAATATTGTTTGCACTTTGGGACAGAAACAAATAACTTTCCAGGTGTTTTTTCAATGTGTTTGTACATCTACAGTCCATGCATGAGGTGGAAGGTATCATTTTGCAGCTGTCAAGTTGACTTGAAATTTTTTGTCATACTTGCACAGCTGCATAGCAATGGCCACAGGCCACTGGAAACACCAGACTGTAGTTTTGGAAATTTGAAAATAATTGTATTTTTGTCGGTAATATTTATATGCAAACTCAAACATTAGAAGTAAACTATAATTATAGGTCTAAAAATTTAGAAGAAACAGAATTAAAATATTAAGAAAAAGAGTGAATGTTACCCACTGAACCAAAACAAAAAATACTATACAAGAAATACACACTTCAATGGAATGTTAGTTTCAACAGCAATGTTTTAGCAAATTTTCAAATTTTTGTACTTCTCCCTTTCTTTTAATATCTTCTTAAATAATTTAATTCACCTCCCCAAAAAATAACAAATAAGTTATTTATTTTCCTTCCAGAGGGGAGTAAGCAGAAGACTGACAGGATATCGCTGGAAAGTACCTATGGAGACTTGCCTCAAAATTTCTTTTAATTCTTTCTTCAATTTGGAAAAAAAAGTACATGGGAAGGGATAAAAATAGATATCATTTTTCATAAACCAAATGTTAGGGTCAAATATAAAACCAAATCATATTTTATTGGTTCTTAGTTGAATTAAGGACATAAAATAACTCTTCATTATAACAACACGGATATTTTCACTCTTAAATAAAATGCGTGAAAATGTTCAATTTACACACAAACATGGCCACTGCTGCATCCCAAAATCAACATGATGACTGGTTAAAAATGGTAACTTTAGTTGTGGCAAAACATCTCAACAACAGGGTTATTAGAAATGGAGCCAGGAGCTCACACAATAGGGAAAGAGAAAGGAAGTGGCCATGTGGACTGTAGCAGGGAACCATCCCAGCAACAGCCTGGAGTGATTTTGGAAAACCTTAAAAAACAAATATCAGGATGACCACACTACGAGCTACAAGTCCAGTGTATTTTTGCACCACCCTGCTTGGTTATAACTTTGAATTTGCTCAATCCACATGCAAATCACAATAATACTAAAGAAGTTTGGATTTTATGTAGTAAAAAAAATCCATGGATTGAACTATTTGGATGCTGATTTGATAATCATGAAATTGTGGCAGAAATTTGGCACAAAGCACTGTCTGTGTAGACTCCTCACCACGCAAGAATGATACCTCATGACCGCCCACAACCCACATTATCACAATGTTGAACACTGCAGCTGGAAACCGAGACACAATTCACAATAACATGTCATGCCAGGAAGAAGCATGGGCAAGGGCCTTCATCATCATCTCTGTAAACTCACACGCAGGANGATACCTCATGACCGCCCACAACCCACATTATCACAATGTTGAACACTGCAGCTGGAAACCGAGACACAATTCACAAGAACATGTCATGCCAGGAAGAAGCATGGGCAAGGGCCTTCATCATCATCTCTGTAAACTCACACGCAGGAAGTAAAAGCTGACGTCACAATGCAGCACACAGTTAACTGTAAGCCGATGAAACTGGAATCATCATAGCTCGTCCCACAGAGTCCAACAGCATACAAACTGTTTCCCTCTTGATTACTCATTTCATGCACAGTCTAGACACTACTCCCACAAGTATGCTACGTAAGAGTAGAACTTTACAACCATCCAGCTGTGTTCACACAAAAAAAAATGAAATGAATGCACACAATTATTTAAAATTTTACATGTAAAATAAACTGGAAGGAATAAGCATTGTAAAATACAATTTGTTTTTAAAACATGCAACTGCATAACCACAGTAATGCTCATCTTTTTAACAGGTCAATGAAGGCTAATGTACAAAATACAGTACATTGCTGTTAATATTTGTGACCCAAAATTCTTTAAATGTTTTGAAACACAAAACTTGTCAATAAACTAACTACATAATACTGGTGACAATCCTTGCAAATGTCTGCAACCAATTCATATCAATTGCATCAGTTCACCTCCTCACCAGACAACAGTGAGATTCTAGCACAAGGGTCTTGGCCCATCAGTCAGTCTCGAGGACAATTCTTCACCCACAACTTGTCATGCCAGACCTGGCATACATTTGCACACCAAAAAGTAAATTTAAAACAAATAATAATGTCACATTAAATTAGCTGCTTTTGCCACAACACTGAGTAAGCACCTTCATTGGAAGGTAATTATAATACTCAACTCCCAGAGTTCACTTTCACAAAGAAACCTTAAGTTTTAATAAGAAATAAAAAATTACAAAGAGTAGTTAATTAAATAAAGAAAGTACATAAAATACAGGGAAAGCACAACCCTTGTATGTAAATACAAGAAACAGTAGAAAAGAAAAAAATGTAATATGAACCAATAGTATAATCTGATTGTGTCGCATCGCATCTCTTGCATAAAAAAATGTTAGTACAATTAATACATTTCATATAAGCACCTCTTTTATACTTAACAAAACAGTCACAAATAAGTTCATACTTTAATTTTTAAAATCCTGAGTCTAAATACAGCTCTAGCTGTGGAGTCAAGACAGCTTTATCACAAACCACAAAAAGAAATAAAATTTACTCTATATAAATAAACTACACAAGTAATCAGCAAACCAAAATGCTTCACTAAAAGTAAAAATAGGAACTTTTGTTACTGCCTTCAATTACCAACACATACAAGCTACTAATTGCACAATACTCAATGCTAACAATACTTAAAAATAAGTATTAATTATTTAAAAAGTAATAGTTACATTTGTCAAAATAATTTAAACAACTGCACGAAACTTAGAAACACTCACAACACACACATGCCTATGTAATGCAATTCTGCTATACAAACATGCCTTGCTGCAGCAATGCAAAAAATTCCAACTTCTGGTTGTATGTTTTTACTCGGAAGGAAGAGGCAGACCTATCATATAGACAATCATTAGTAAAATTGCCTTCGTGCCACATATGCGTGTACATGCAGGATACATTTAGAAGATGTCAACCACTACTACAGCCTACCCTTTCCTCTAGAGAGAGAAAACAGTGTTACCTCAGCTAGCTCCTGGGTTTGCAGATGCATTAATGACAGAAAATGTCCCAACATTTTGACATGCACTGCTGCCACCAGTCCATATTTCAGTCTATAAGGGAGAATGCGGTCTTCACCTAAATGCAAGGACATCTTCAACCATTACTGAGGCTAAAAACCGAGAACATATGCTGATACTCACTGTAACCACAGAAACCCCAAAATTAATATTTCAGTATGGTTTCTGTATTGGCTAGATAAATACTAAATACTTGCATCTCTGAATGAAAACATTACACCTTGTACTCTAGAGACATACTAACTCAGGTCCCTTGCCTGGACATATGAACACAGTTTAAGTAGATAATAACTCCACGAAAAACACTTAATACAAATGAGGTCAATAATTCAGCTTTCCATACTGTTTTTGTTAATGAGAGCCTAGGCACTTAACCGGTAGTTTTCTACGTGTTTAGAACAGAAAACATACCTGCAACAGCTTGCTTGGTAGATCACACAATTATTGTCTATTTCATGTAAGTGGGGTAAAATCTGACAGACAATGTGACCAACCATGTAAACAGTAAATGCTCTCGTTCGCAAAGTATGTATCAGCTGATGAATTCCTGTGGGATGTATGTTGTTAAGTTGGCAATTTAGATGATGGCTTTGTAAGAAAATAGTACCCAGAACTAAAAGTTGTAATTAAAAGTTTAATTATACCTACAACATTTTTGGTTTAAAATTAATTTTTAAGCAATATTCTTTTTGTTTTGGGGTTTTAGTGAATTTACTTTAAAACACATTTAGCAATTATGACGGAGCATGTCAACGCCTATGAACAGTGAAACGTTTCCAGTCTGGCAAACGCCTTGTGTATGTACTTTTTTCTCGTTGTATTTATGTGAGTACCTAGTTGGCGCTGGAACTATTTTATCGGTAGTTTATTATTTCTATAGTTGCTTTTTTTTAGCATAGTTAATTGTAGGTGCCGTTTTAGTGCATTTTCTTGAGTGAAACGTAATATTGCCACATATTTACCACTACGTAAAACAGCTGGTTTCGCCATATTCCTTAACTGCCATCTGCAATGAAGCGACACAAATATAATTTATGTTTCTGTGTTTAGGTTTTTTGGTTACAGGAAATATGCAAAGTGTTGATTGTACTGAATGATTCTGCAAATAAATTATTTACAGTGATGAACAAATGTGATTTTAGCAAAGTAATTGTGAAAGGATTTCCACAGAAAAATACGTGTTCAAGAGGTTGCAAATTACAAACAGTAAATTAGTGTGCTTTGTAAATAAAGTATTTTTAAACTGTTACTATGTTTGAAATACATGTGGCCTAAAAAAAAACCACACTTTCAACTCTTTGTAGAGTGAAAATAATGTCTGTTTAGCCTATATCATGAATCCAACGATTGTAAAGTTAATTTCAGTCAAAGTGTATGTTTATTGCTACATCTGTACAAACGTTGACATATGTATCAAATTATGTTTTTTTTTCTCATAAAAGTTCAAACTTTCGAAGTTTTCTAATTTGAATGTTATTTCCATACGAGCAAAATTTTCCACTGCTCTATCAAAACAAATATGCAACTCAAAATGACGCACATTCTTAAGAACAACCTCAAAACAATGCCGTCTCATGAAAGAAAAACTAAATCCCCTCAACGTCCCTGTTTCCCTTTTACTCTTGAAATAAAATAAACATGACCACAACAAACTTAACTTGGAATTTACAAAAAATAAAACAACCTAGCTATAATATCCTACATGGATTACTGGACAGAAGTTAGTTAAAGTAGGTCTTTCAGTGCCTGCCATGACAGGAAACACGAGGGAAATGCAAGTGTGCATTGGACACATAACCTTTGTTTACAAACATTGTTTTCTTCACAGACAGAACAGCTGTGGTGGAAGGATACATGTGGCCATGCTACTTTTCTATAACTGTCAAAATTTACCTCACTTTAAGAAATGGACAATACTAGCAACACTGAATGAAAAGTCATTTGCATCAGTTAATGTATAACCTGGACAGAATATGTCAACTGAATATATTTTGTCATCACCAACACAGACAAAAATGAGGTAGTGAAGCAAGTGTAAGAGCAAAAGTAAATAGGTACAACCTGTAAAGAGACTGATAAAGAACTTGTGACACATATATAACCCACTCAATTGGTTTAGAGCAACATGTTTACCTACATGAAGCGCACTAAAATGCTTCGAAACTCTATTTCATTTTAGAGCATCTGCTTCATGCACACATCTTGTTTGTATGGACAGATTTTGAGGAACAGTGGAAAAATATAAAAAGTTAAAGTAAAAAATTGGAAAAATAAAAAATAGCAGCAAAAATCTATTTAAACAAAGTAACATGCCTGCAACATTTAAAAACAATAGGATTAGTATGGTTGCTGCCCATACATGCTGTACCACAAAGCAAAATATAATATAAAAAATGGCCAGCAGCTGTTTCACAGCACGTGCATCCTTTTGACCGCTCTATACTTGTCTGCCAAGATAAGTATGCATAGCATTGCACATTCCATGCCCCGCCCACGGCAACAACACCAGCCAATGTCGACACTGATGTGCATCGCAAGTGGGGAAAAATAAAGAAGTCCGCTCCTACCCATATTTTTTCTTCTCTATCTGTTCCGTCCTCTTTGTTCCCATTATTGATTGCTAGGAATTTCACTTGTTACGTACACTTTCGACTGTCTAGTGCTAACATAACTACGATTATTTTGCTTTCCTTCACCGACAATGATTTCAATTTTGCTTTGATTTATATTTATTTACTACCTATGCTATTTTGTTTTTGCTACTGCAGAAAAAAAATTATACATTAGAAATTTACTGGCTTTTTTATTTATTTTTTATTGTTGTAGATATGCAGTAGTTAACAGACCTCTGTGGCTGACTGGTTATTGCAGGGCAAGCCACCATTTTTTATCACTGTGCTTTGTTGTATGGGAATGTATCATACAGGCCCTTACAATTAGTAAAACAGCAAACTGACACGTGTAATTACACAGAATGCAATTATGTCATCAATAATTGAAGAGAAATGGTTATTGCAGCATATAATGTTCACCATCGCGCTCGCTAGAATATTGGTCCAACAAATATTACTATCCAATCTAACAGAGCAAAGAGAAATGTTCGTAATCACCAGCTTTATCACACACTGCTTGCTATGTACAATGCCGCTGTCCAATTTTTTT